>JAQBSW010002944.1:0-92637 GCA_029291075.1 Eudiplozoon nipponicum
TATGTGTGTGTGTGTGTGTGTGTGTGTTCTCCGTAACAAACATTATTTAACAGTCATTATCCAGTTTGTTGTTAAATGTATTTTCTCTACCTAAAATATGATTTAATATACATTTATTTAGGCTTTAAATATTTACTTTAGTTAATATCCGCTGGGGCAATGACTGGAGTATACTTAATAATTCACAAAACACGATCAGTCGATTTGAATATGAAAACGTATGCTTTATGGTAGAATAGTCACATCACAATCACTGATACTGAATTAGCGAGTAATATATTATACGTAAATTTACATATATTAATGTGAAGTCTGAATTAAAAATCTAGGTTTCTAATAGATAACTTGATGAGCCCACGTGGGCCTCAGGAGTAAACATAGCTTATGATGCGGTACAAGGAAGGTATTCTCGTCAGCCGCCTCATGCTGCCTGAATCTACAGAAACTAAAAGGAATATTTTGTTTCCAGCAATGTTATATATACTTTTTACATATGGTTTTACTGCTGTTTCTTATAAGCTCGGAAACATGGTTTTAATAATTCTTATCTCCACAACGGAAATCAGGGATTGCTTAATTATATAAATCTTCTCATTGTATATATATACCTTCGTGCTAATGTTTTACAATTAAAACTGCAATATATAATTTTGTAATATTATGATGTTAGGAATTCCTGTCTTTCTCATGCTAACAGGTATGTCATATTTTTTCAAATTTACAACTCAGACAAAGGCCCGCTTCCTTTTCCGTGTTGCTTCCGAGTGCCGAGTCAATAAAGCAAATAACTACAATGAATCCCCATCAAAAGTAACAGGTCATGTTGACGAACTGTCCAATCAACTTTTAAATAAAACAGTAAATTTGAACAGAAATAGTTCTGGTGTATCCACAAATGCACCCGGAAAAATAAAAAAGGCATGTTCCGGCTCGAATCTAACAAAAATATCTGCCGAGACCGCTGACTCCTCATTCCAGGGCGACACTTTTCAGTCATCTGATGAACAGGCTTATGTGGATCGATTCACCGGCAGTATGATGGAACCGGTTTGCGCTTGGGCAAACGGAGCAAGTTTTTCTCAGATTTGTCGACTCACGGCCTCGTACGAAGGTAGTATTATTCGTTGTCTTCGACGTTTGGATGAATTGTTGCGCGAAATGCACTGTGCTGCAAAAGTAGCCGGTAACACAGAACTGGAAAACAAATTCACCGAAGGTTAGTTGGGCATGCTAGGCTGAATCTTATTTCTTATCATCATTTTAGCATTCTGCTTCATTTTTTGTGTGGTTTACTCTGTCAAAATACACATAATTGCTATTTTCCAAGACCAAATTGATGATCGTTCAATGCGATTTCGATATTTATTTGAAAAATATTGGTATAATTTATTTAAATAATAAAACGGATCGATTTACCGTGAGCACCGTCGATTTCATCTCACGATTATAAATCATTCAACGAATGTGAATCAACTTTTATTTATTAAATGGATCGAAATAAATTTAACAATAGTAAAGTACGATTGATGCGTTGCATTAGTTAGTGACATATAAAGAGACATAAGTTGTCACATTAATTAAAATTCCTAAATGTATATCGTAAGGCTTCTGCTGAGATTTTAATACCATTGGCATGACTGCATTTGCTTTTAGCAAATTGTGCATACCACTTTTGAATCCGAGTTAACAACCGGGGATCATTGCAGAAGAATAGTAAATATTATTTATGTGTCAAGGTTGCCAGCTTTATACAAACAAGTTTCACCATTTATATATTTGTTAGTAGAAACTAATCATTGTATAAGGTAGTAATTCATTCAGTAGTCCGGTTTCGATATTATTAAAAAAACTTTAAGTACTGTCCCGTAGTTTACCGTCAACAAGGCTTGAACTACGGTACGTTGGTTTTGTAGTCCGTCATTCTATAAACTGCGCCCCACAGCCCATCTAAATAAATGATATCACTTCCTTTGAAATTAATGATTGCTTAGTTGTATAAATCTTCGAAACCTTTTTTATGATGTAACTTTTTTACTATACACACTTTCTTTCTTGTTTCAGCTAATGTCTTGATCAAGCGTGATATCGTTTTTGCTGCAAGTTTATACCTTTAAATTGACAAACAATGTAAATATACTAAAATATTACCATATTATGACTTTTCAACTGTCCTTGTGCATATAAAATGTTATTTTTTAAATTTCCTGAAAATTTACATCTATTACTGTGAGTCGCAGGCACCGAAGAAAATAGCAAAATGAATAACAATGATTGCGAGAAAATTCGTCAATAACAGATTAATTATTAAATAAGAATACCAAAAATAACAAAATCTTTTATTATGTAGACCGTACAGTATAACTGTATTTCCCTATAACAGTTGCTTCCTCGTGCTACGTGCGAATTATGACGAATGCGCAATACAGCTAGAAGTCAATACGAAAGCTCTTATAATTTTTTTGAAAATTTAAGAGCCTCATTTTTCCACATTGGAAATTGTTTTGCGTAAGATGCTCCAGATGCTATAGTGGTAGCCACCGTTAAATACCTAGCAAAGCAAAAAAAATAAAATGAGAGGTTCAATCTTATCGTTAGAAGTAAAGCGTAATAGATGCCAGCATAAAGGCAGTGTAGTTTTGCAGCTAGACAGTACTGACCATCTGTTCATCGTGTCTGGTTTATCCTTCTGGTCCTATTTGAACCACATTGTTATTAGATGCGGAACACTCCACACCATTATATATATATATATATATATATATATATATATATATATATATATAATGGTGTTAGGTGTTCCTTATCTCGTAACAACGTGGTTAAAATAGGACCAGAACTATTGTCTGCAAGTTATACGCTTGGACCATTCGAACGGCCACTGTTCTGTTACTGTTGTCTCTAAATCCGAATATGGGTGACTCGCTTACTATTTCGGTTTTTTATATAGGTCTACTTCAGACTAAGTCGCTACGTCAGTTGCTGTATCGAAAAGAAGTGCAGGAACTTAAATTTCACTTTGAGAACTAGACTGCGTGGACTAGCCGGCTAAAATACGTTAGAACAACGTGTGTTATACAGATGTTGCTAATTACAATGAGGGTTCAGCCAGAACCTTTTTTGCCTGAAATTTGTGAATGAAATCTGAGTGTCATTAGTTCATACCGATGAAGCTAATGCATTACAGGTCATTGCGCAGTGAAGATATCGAAGAAGGCGTTCGACACTTCAGATCTGTAACAAAGCATGTGGCCTCTAATCATGCGTTGGCGGCATGTAAATGTGAATAGCATTGGCCAGTATTTCCTATATATATCGTTGTTAAACTGAAGTTTACCTCGAGATACTTTTACAAGGGGAAGCTAATATCTGAATTACGTTGGTTAATTTAATCTGCGACCAAAGAACCCGTACAGCACGACACTGGCGGTTTTATCTATATGAGCTTGGAGAGGATTCTAATAATTTTCCAGTCAAGAATATATGATGTTAACGTAAGAAGTTTATACAAAAGAACGTTTTACCGTTATTGTATACCAATCTGAATAAAGGTGACTTACTAAATAACTGAACGATTATTGGTTGCGCGGGCGATGATAACAATTATTATAATCAAAGTTGCGATCTTGCTATAAGCACCTGACCCATTAATTATTTACATATGTCAGTATAAACTAAGAATTTTATAGCGTAGAAAAGGCAATTCATCCAGTAGACCGGTTTCGTCCTTATTGGGAACTCATCATGTACTGGCCAGAATTTGCCGCTGACAGGGTTCGAACCTGGGCACGTCTATTTCGGAATCTTGTTCTCTAACCACTGAGCCGCCCTGTACTGACCAGAATTCTCCGCGGACAGGGCTCGAACCTGGACACATCTGCTTCGGAATCTGGTGCTCTAACCATTGAGCCACCCTAAATAAGGACAAAACCGGTCTACTGGATGAATTGCTTTTTCTACACTATACAATTCTTAGTTTAAACTGACATATGTAAGGTCAAGTGCCTATATCAAGACCGCAAACTTGATTGTAATAATTGTAATCACCGCTCGCGCACTGTTCGTTTAATTATATAAATTTTCATTTCAATACCACTTCCCCATGTAGTGTGGTGTCTGTTCAGTAATGACAGATTTGGGATGGTTAGTTGGAACTTTGGATCTAAATGGATGCCATATGAGCTCCACATAAAGGAAAAAAGACTAACCAAGTTACATTAGTTAGTATATAACTGAAAATTGTGTGTAGTGTGCGGCAGGCTGGCTCAGTGGTTAGAGCACCAGATTCCGAAGCAGACTTGCCTAGGTTCGAGCCCTGTCCGCGGCAAATTCTGGCCAGTACATAAGGAGTTCCCAAAAAACCGGTCTACTGGAAGAATTGCCTCTTCTACACTATACAATTCATAGTTTATACTGACATGTAAATAATTAATAGGCCTTCCTAAATAATTTGAATTTTAATATGTCTGGCTTCGAGATGGTCTTCGTTGCAAATACTTTACTGTAGATAGGAATGGAGAAATCTGAACTTTCGTATAGATCTCGGTCTGTAAGGATGTCAGCTAGACGATGATGGAGCAATTTTGGTCGTTCGTCAGGCTCTGAATACCAACTCACTGAGGTTGATTTGCAACAACTCATCACTCATACATACATATACATAAAGAGATCTTGATCTCCCACACGCCAGGCTACAGAAGAATCCGTCAATGAGACAAGACTTCTCCATTAGGTCCGGGTCGCGCTATTTCAATTGCGCCAATTCAAAAGCCTTTTGCTTGTTAAGGAACCAATATTGCAAAAAACTATACATGACCAAGAAATTACTCGTCCTTTCTACAAGAGCCTATTCTGTAGTCTGGACACCAGGATGAGTAAGTGCTCCAGCCAACGAAATCGGTATTCCATAACTAGTTTCGAATGTGATTCTACATTAAAATGTACCTAAGTGGACCTATCCGGCTCGTAAGTTTTAATCCCAGTTAACATATTTTGACGTTTATCTGACAATAAACCTAAACAGCTTTTCACGCGCTGTCGTCTCTTAGTCTTTGCAGCTTAAATTTGGTACATATCAAAATAGACGAACGTTTTCCAAGTAGTTTGTATACTTTGCAGAAGTTGGTCTGTCTTATAACAACGGAGATTCGCACAAAAGGTAAAATTAGCATGATCTTAGACTCAGAATAAAAATTGGACTGAACAACTATTTTCGAGAAATACAATAAAAGGCTCTTTGCAGCTTGTTTTTATTTTGCGCCAACGTAAAATCACCGTCACCGATTCGGTGTCAGCAGCAGGCTACCACTAACAATCTATACGGAGATTGTCGCAGTTAAATTTGTAGTCTGTGTACAAACAATAATTACGGTTGTGAGCATTGACATCCTATTCAAATTCTGAGGGCAATCAAGGAACTTTACGAAAGACATTGATGCGAATACAAGTCGTGTCATCATACCAGGCATCCAGTGAACGAACAATGTTATTTCAGCCACCACCGAATCAAAGCTAACTATAACATTCTCAGCGGCAAAACAGGTTTGAATATCCAAAATAGTGAATAATTTATATCGGTATTAGTGCGCATAAATTTAATTCACGTATTCATCTACAATTTCAAACTCTATGTCGGTTGACAGGAGAATAATAATAGTGAACGTTTTGATAGGAGTGTCACCTATTTGTGAGTGCTCACGAAAATAGTATCCGTCTACTAACTAGTGGATTTCACGTTATATTGCGGGCATCAGTACATACAAATAGTTTATAAATGTATTCCGAGATGGAAACATTCTGGAGGACACCGATTTCGGTGGCTTTGCGATATCCCATAATACTGGAAATATCGATATACATCTTTAAATGATCAAGTATCGCTTCACCGCCAACTACGCGTCAGTGCGTTGCGAGCTTGAAGTAAACACCAATCCCATTGTATTTAACCAGTCGTCGAACAGCAACTAAAATACCGCCAGCCGCAACCCACTGACGCGTTTCGACCTTCCTTGATCATCATCAGAGTACGACGGAAAACTGACTATCGAGGATCAAACCGCATTGAATATATATGGAAATCAAATTTAGATATGCGGCTCTCACCTGTAGCAGTCTCGCATACATTGAACTTGACTGGAAATGTCGGCTGCACAATTTCTATGCAGTCACGAATATTAACTGTTTGTATCTTTCGCCACATATACATATATAGGCAACACAATTTAACAATAATTGTTTGCGCGGGTGGTGGTAACACCAATCCCATTGTATTTAACCAGTCGTCGGTAGTTTTGTTATGTTGTTCGACGACTGGTTAAATACAATGGGATTGGTGTTTACTTCAAGCTCGCAAACTTGATTTAAAGAATTGCACCACCCACGCAAACCAAGTATGTATTAGGTGTGGCGAACCTAGTAACAAATTAGTTCAGTTGTGACCAGAAGGATAAACCAAAGACAGCATGAACGGAAAGTATAATCTCATGCACATTCGTTTCGTGCTTACTGGCGACTCATCAGTAGGAGCCGGTATTACGCCCTTCACCCACTATATATTTTGGTCAAGAATGTGGGATAATAGGACGGTACATTCTTGACCAAAATATATAGTGGGTGAAGGGCGTAATACCGGCTCCTACTGATGAGTCGCCAGTAAGCACGAAACGAATGTGCATGAGATTATACTTGCCGTTCATGCTGTCTTTGGTATATCCTTCTGGTCACAACTGAACTAATTTGTTACTAGGTTCGCAACACCTAATACATACTTGCATATATATTAGTTCTCCGCAACAAACAGTATTTATCTGTGGAACCAGATTTTCGAAGCCAATAACGCGTAGATAGGGATGGTGCAACTAGTTCTGTAATACACGTAGGATCCTGCATTCTGGTTTCAGATACGCAACATATATCGATTTATAATTTAACCAACATACAAGCAAGAGATATTTGGTAACCTGAAATTGGGCTGTGTTATGATCTAAACCACCCATATTCATAGAATCTAAAAGAGTATTGTTGTTAGATTGAGAAAAGGAAGGGAAAGGAAAGGAGGCAGAATCGGAGATAAAGTTTCCTGCAGTAGCCCAATTTCGCTTATCAATCCTGCGCGGATCACCAGATAAGGCGACTCTTTTATACTGCACAACGGCCGATGCAATATGCAATCATTGTAAGTTGTATATTTCATGGTTATATATGGACTGTAAAAGAACACTAGGTCGCCCATTCCTAGTGATGGTTTGTATTCGGAGTTTTCCTTCTCCTAGATAGTCTGCCAACCAAGGCTGATGAGCACTATCTGCTCAGATGCCAGTGGCCAAATTTTCTTTCAGCAGCCGAAACTTGCCCTTCGCGTCTGGAACGCTTGCTCTCATTCCGTCACTACACATTTAACAAAAAGAGTTACTGCGCAGTTAGAACAAACTCGAGGCTTCACATGAAACGGGATGATGGCTGTGTCTCTTTATGGCCCGGCAAGCTTCATGCTACTAATCCCGGGTTGACTAGCTTATATCACCAGTGTGGGATGTTAATCATGTACATTATCAGAGTTGGACATAGGTTATGCTCAAAGCTGCAGACCCCGGTGATTAGTTTCCGAGCTTATTTAAGAATGGTGGCGAGATATATGCTAAAGCATTGACTAAACTTTATCGAACTATATTGAATGAGGAAACCGCGCTGCTATCTTACAATGAGTTGACAATCATTCGGATAAACGAACATTGGTTGCGCGGGTGGTGATAAAAATTATTATAATCAAGATTGCGGTCTTGATATTGTGGCAATGGCCACCTTTAAGACAAATAATGAACAAAGGGTCTTATCTAGGGCAGACATTATTTCAACAGAAATTCCTCGCAGAAGCGCCCGTATAAGAATGAAGCAGTCAGCCCAATGAGAAAAGCAGACTTCGAGCTGAAGTGAACATAAATTAATTAATGTGTAAATTTGTTTTATTAAATCGATGCTCGTTGTGCGAGCAAAATTCTATATATAATTGAGTAAAAATAAAGCATTTGTGGTACATTTAAAATGGCTTCTGATGGGTTGGAAACGTTGATTCAGGCATTGACTTCTCAAATGAATAATTTAACTGCAGAATTAGGCATAATTAAGGCTCGTCTAGACGATACGCTAATAATAAACACGGAAGACATACAAGTACGTGGACCATCCAACATAGGTGGACAAAACAATGGCGACCGCGCCGAAGAGGAATCAGGAGGAAATATGCCGGCGTTTTCAGCCGAATCGACGAGTTATTTCAGACCGTCATCAGAGTTTAAGCCGATGTTGGCACCACTAGATGTGGAAAGGCCACAGTTGTGGTTCGAAAAATTTGAAGCATCAGTTCGAGCCCAAGAATTTACATTGGAAGCACCTATTGTGCGTGTAGCTGTCCAGGAATTAGTGGACCGGACAGTAGCAGTCCAATTGGAATTGCCGGTTGACCTCACGTATGAAGAATACAAAAGACGCGTGTTGGATCATTTCCGGGCTAGGCCTCAGGAAGTGTTCTTAGAATTATACAGCCTGAAACCATTAATGGGTGAGATGCCCATGGATACCATGGCACGTATCAAGCGGTGGTTCTCGAAGCTTACCGAGTCTTTACCCGGCTTGCAACCACATGAGGCCATCATGTTCATGCTGCTGGATCCTACCAGATACGGTGAAATATCCAGCGCCCAGGGAGGCCTTGAAGAGAGACTTCAGGCTCTTCAAAGTTCGGCCATAATGACAAACAAAGTGGCAGCTGCATCTCCACGCATGGGTCCAGTTACGACATCTGACAGGAGCGACATACCGTATTGGAATTCTTCGCGGCATAATAAGCAGTTCCGCGACAGAAGGCAACAGCCAGTGGCCTGGAAGCAAAGTCAGTATATAAGGACTCCAGCTCCGACGAATACGACGTATAAGCGTCAGCAAAACCCATGTACTGCTCCTCGAGAACGGCCAGTGCAGTGGGGTAACAGGGTGCACAATCTCACAAATAAAGGTGGGAGAGAGCAGGGCACAAATATTAATCCTTTGGTGGCTCCGACGGGTAGATCGAATGAAGACCAGCAGAACAAACAAAAAAGTGGTCCGAACCAGATGGCCTTTGAAGAAAAGGAAGTGTGGGAAACATTGCCAAATGTAAGAATTTTCATTAAAGTTAAATTTTTAGAACTCTTCAACGGACAGCCAGTAATAATGCAATTGGATACTGGAGCTGATGTGTCGGTACTACCATTGACTTGGCCATTGAACAATGTAAAACCTACGAAAGCAAGTTTATGTCAGGCATCGGGCGCATCGATGGTGGCTGTGGGCGAGTGGGACACGAAGTTGTTAATAAATGAAAATGTCTATCATATGTCTTTTGTTGTTTCGAATACGCAAACGCCCTTATTGGGACTTGATTTCATTAGAAAATGGGTTAAGACGATAGACTGTCAAAATAAACGTGTATGCCTATCGCGGCCTGAGGGAATAAGTTCAATAAAGTCTATATGTACCCCTAAGATGCAGGAGGAGACCAGTTGTCTGCCTGGGTGGTGGAAGAATCTTCAAACCCAATATAACATTATATTCCAACTGCCTGATTGTAGCGAGCGTCCAGGGCCGACGGTCGACCAGTTTAAGCTATGGCTAGAACTAAATGACGGTTACGAACCACCAAAAGTATATGGTGCTCCTCCAAAGAAATTAGCAGCAGCGACTCGTGCAACCCAAGAAATGATAGAAGCCGGCGTTCTTGAACCGTCAACATCTGTTTTTCGTGCTCCGATGGTTTATGTTACGAAAAAGGATGGTTCGCTCCGACCAGCGGCTGATTTTAGGCAATTGAACTCAGTAACTAAACCGGACCCGTATCCCATGCCGGCTCTGCGTGATCTGTTCTTACAGCTAGCGGGAGGCAAATGGTTTGCCGTGCTTGATCTTAAACAGGGATTTTGGCAAATAGGCGTGCGGCCCGAAGACCGATGGAAGTTAGCGGTACAAGTACCCCAAGGTCATTTCCAATTCACCCGGGTACCATTTGGCCTTAAAAACGCACCGAAAGTGTTCCAAAGAATGATGGACTCGTTCGTGTCTGACTTAACTTGTACAACAGCTTACGTAGACGATGTTATTATATGGGCCACTACTGAACACGAATTACGTGTGAGGCTGCAGAAGATGTTGGCCAAAGCTGTAGAATGGCGATTACATTTTAATCCAGAAAAGGTACAGATAGGTCAAGAAGTGCGGTTCTTGGGGCACTTAGTCTCAGCGGACGGATGCATGCCGTTAGATTCGAATGTACAACCTATCAGGGATTATCCGGTGCCTACTACTAGAAAACAATTGCGCCGGTTTATTGGTATGGTGAATTTCTATAGACCATACCTCGCAGGGATGGCGGTTACGCAACAGCCCTTATCTCAGTTAACTAGTGCCAAGATACCATTTCGTTGGACGGAGGAGGCTCAACAAGCGTTTGTGCTATGTAAGCAGAAATTAATAGATGCAACTATTTTGACTTTCCCGGTAGGTAATATGTCAATTGTTACAGACGCGTCAGATATTGGTATAGGAGCGGTGTTACAAGCTGACGGACGTCCTGCGCAATATATAAGTCGCACACTCACTAAGGCGGAACAGAACTATACAGTCACAGAAAAAGAATTACTTGCCGTACAATGGGCGCTGCGGAAGTTTAGATATTTTGTCATCGGGGGACACGTGGACGTCTTTACCGACCACAAAGCGCTAGTGCATTGGAGATCACTATGTATTGAGAAGAAACGTGTACATCGAGCCATTGAAGAACTAGAAGAGTACGATATATCAATTCATCATAGAGCAGGAATCGAGAATGCGGCGGCCGATGCGCTCAGCAGAATTTCCGCTGTGCGGGTTTCGCCGCTTATAAAAGTCTCTGAAGAACAGGGAAGAGATGCTACATGTCAGGAAATAGTCAATCAATTAAAAAACGGCACAGTGGTGTCTGCACCATATAAAACGTTGAGTCTACAGAACGGCCTGTTGGTGCGGAAAGAAGGACAAACAGTGCAATGGTTTGTGCCAGAATCTATAAGAACAGAATTAATGGCCTTTTGGCATGAAACGTTGGGACATCCCGGCGCTGGGCGGCTCATTGAGACATTGCAGTCACGATTGTATTGGCCTGGCATGTCCAAAGAAATTCGTAGCTATTGTCAACAGTGCACTACATGCCAACGTTGTAAACCACAAAAACGAGAAAAAGTCACGCCGATTGCTTTCAATGCCACTGCACGGAACGAGTTTCTGCATATCGACCTGGTAGGTCCACTGCCGGTAGCTCGCGGCGGCGTGTCCTATGTGTTTTCCATGGTCGATAAGTTTACCCGATGGGTCGAGTTTGTACCACTGAAGAAGATCACAACAGAAAAGATTATAACGTGCTTAGAAGAGCGATGGCTCAGTCGATTCGGTGCACCACAAGTTATTGTTACCGATCAAGGCGCACAGTTTGAGTCGAAAGAATTTAATCAGTGGTGCAAAGACCTTGACATAAAGCATTCCCGCACAGCCACTTATCACCCGCAAACCAATGCGACAGCTGAGCGCGCACATAGGACGATGAAAGAGGTACTGCGATGTTGGTGCCACGAGAGCCCGGGAACGTGGAGAGACAAATTACATTTGGTCGAGCGGGCCATGCGCTTTACTGTCTCAACAGCTACAGGATTCGCTCCAACGACCATGGTCTATGGAGGACACATAAGACTGCCAGGTGAACCGGTAATCCAAGGATCCCATGAGCGCTGCACCATAGCGGATATTCAGGAACGACTAAAACAGTTAACTGAATATGTAGGCGCCACACAGCGACAAGGCTATGCAAGGCAACCGACACGCACTCGCCTAAAGGTCGGCGACTATGTCATGGTAGCGAAGGTCGAGCCCATGGCACTGCAGGCTGTCAATGATGGGCCGTATCGCGTGGAGAGGGTGGACGCAGAGCACAATACTGTTTTTGTTAGCCTGCCCGATGGACCACGAGCTGTGGCACTGGATCGTTTAAGCAGAGTGCGAAAGCCGATTCCTGAGGGGGGGAAGATGTGGCAATAGCCACCTTTAAGACAAATAATGAACAAAGGGTCTTATCTAGGGCAGACATTATTTCAACAGAAATTCCTCGCAGAAGCGCCCGTATAAGAATGAAGCAGTCAGCCCAATGAGAAAAGCAGACTTCGAGCTGAAGTGAACATAAATTAATTAATGTGTAAATTTGTTTTATTAAATCGATGCTCGTTGTGCGAGCAAAATTCTATATATAATTGAGTAAAAATAAAGCATTTGTGGTACATTTAAAATGTCTTCTGATGGGTTGGAAACGTTGATTCAGGCATTGACTTCTCAAATGAATAATTTAACTGCAGAATTAGGCATAATTAAGGCTCGTCTAGACGATACGCTAATAATAAATACCGAAGACATCCAAGTACGTGGACCATCCAACATAGGTGGACACAACAGATATAAACACCTGACCCATTAATTACTTACATATGTCAGTATAAACTATGAATTGTATAGTGTAGAAGAGGCAATTCATCCAGTAGACCGGTTTTATCCTTTTTGGGAACTCCTCATGTACTGGCCAGAAATTGCCGCGGACAGGGCTCCAACCTAGGCACGTTTGCTTCGGAATCTGGTACTCTAACCACTGAGCCATTCTGCCGCACACCACACTACAATTTTCAGTTGTATACTAAATAATGTAACTTGGTTAGTCTATTTTTCCTTTAAGTGGAGCTCATTTGGCATCCATTTAGACCCAAAGTTCAAACTAACCATCCCAAATCTGTCATTACTGAACAGACACCACACTACATGGGAAGTGGTATTGAAATGAAAATTTATATAATTAAACGACCAATGGTTGCGCGGGCGGTGATAATTTTTACTATCGTGTTTACGGTCTCGATATAAGCACCTGACCCATTAATTACTTACATATGTGAATGTAAATTAAGAATTGGAAAGGAAAAATAGACTAACCAAGTTACATTAGTTAGTATACATCATCATCATCATCATTTCCAGCCACACAAAAGTCAAGTGACTAATGTTTCACTGCCATATAACCATAAGGAGTGAAAAAAGTATATAAGTGAATTTAGATAAATTATTATTGAGATTTACGAGAGAGGGAGAGGGGTAGAGAGAGAAGGAAAACCTTGCTACTATGAGTAAATTTATCAGGATAACTCACAGAAATGAGGCAAACTAAACCTCTCCACAACACCATTATGGCCAAGTTAGCATTCGGGCAAGGCGACATCAGCAACACAGCTTCCTTGCGGATTTCACCGTATCACGTCATAAACAAACCGAACCTCGCAGCTAACTTTGCCCTACTAAGAAAAGAAAGTTACGAAGATGATTCTACTATACATCTGCAACAAGATCGCCACTGAGCTCGATTCGCTGCCATATCGCTAAGGGTTTCTAACCAAGAACTGTGATGTGCACGAGGACCCCATCCCGGCAGACGAGTGGATCCTATACTACCCAATTTGGATGTAAGTGACTTTAATTGTTTCTGCCATGTCAAAATCTGCCCACCTTGTTTCTTACGCCAATTTGGTGCTGGATGAGAGAACAGAGCTCTATTGGGCAATCGGAATGAGGGACATACGCAAAACGTGACCGAGCCAACGAAGTTGATGGAGCCTTATTTGCTTTTCTAAAGACGAGCACTTATTGTCAGATCCAAAAATACGTCTACGGATGTCAACGTTAGTTATTCGTTGTTGGTAACCAACATGTGCTATACTTCTCAAACAACGATGATCGAATGCCTGTAAGCGTCTCAGATCATCAACTCTAAGAGGCCAAGTTTCACTAGCGTATAGTAAGACTGCGCGTACAGATGCATTGTAAACACGACCTTTAAGGCAAAGTGAAATATTCGCGTTTCTCCATAAATGACGAAGGTTCGAGAAAGCTACTCTAGCTTTCGCGATCCGTATTCTCACCTCGTCGGACATATTGCCTACGTTATTGATAGAGCTCCCAAGATATGTAAACCTGTCGACTATGTCAAGATCTTCATTCTGCAGTCGCAACGTTGGAGTGAGTGGTGGGTGATCCTGTAGCAGTATCTTACATTTAGAGGGTGCGAATTTCATACCGAAAGACGGAACAACGTTTGCTAATCTATTTAAGGTGGTCTGGGCAGCATGCTGATTGTCGAATAATAGTACGATATCGTCCGCATAGTCAAGATCGACTAGTTTATCTCCCGGGAGAACTTCAACTCCAGCGTCCTGAATGTGTGAGAGAGTGTTGTTCATAATAGCATCGATTACAAAATTAAACAAAAATGGGGAAAGTGGACAACCTTGACGAACACCACTGCTGGTTGTAAAGTTATGCGTTAATTCGTTGTAAACCTTAACGCGACCAGAAGTATTTGTGTAGAGAGCTCGTATAATATTAAAAAATTTAGTGGGCACACCGCTTTTCGACAAGATATGGAATAAAACATTGCGATCCACCTAATCAAATGCACCCTTGAAGTCTCGAAAGACGACTATTGTGGGACGATGATATAAATGTCTCTGTTCGAGAACTTGCCTTAACGTAAAAATATTATCTATACAACCTCATCCTGCGCGGAATCCGGCCTGTTCTTCTCTTGTTTGTGATTCAGTTAGTATACAACTGAAAATTGTGTGTAGTGTTGTGTGCGGCAGGATGGCTCAGTGGTTAGAGCACCAGGTTCCTAAGCAGACGTGCCCAGGTTCGAGTCCTGTCCGCGGCAAATCCTGGCCAGTACATGATGAGTTCCCAATAAGGGCGAAATCGGTCTACTGGGCGAATTGCCTTTTCTACACTATACAATTCTTAAATTATACTGACATATGTAAGTAATTAATGGGTCAGGTGTTTATATCAAGACCGCAACCTTGATAATAATAATTATTCCGATATTCAAAAAAGCAAAATCGTAATACACGTGATAACAATCATAGAATAAGCTTGATTATAGTCGCTTTTAGGCGATTTGCTACAATTACCTTACATCGTCATAGCGCTTCGCGTGAATGACATGCTAGAGAAGAACAATCCAGATTCCGGTCAGAACGAGGTTATATATATTATAATTTAACCTTAAGAAAAATTCTTGAACAACTACGTGCATATTGCTGTCCCCCATTAGCCCTCTATTTAGACATTAAGAGTGCGTTTGATTCGGATCTCAGTGCTCTATTTGATATTCTGTTTAAAAGTATTTTGTCCACCAAATCAGAAAATATTACTTGTGTTCTCTACACAAACACTTCTCGTTGTGTTAAGACCTACAATGAACTAACACACTACTTTACTGCTAGCAATTGCGTTCATCAAGGCTTTCTAATTTCCTATTATGAGCAACATTTTTCCATACGTTCAAGATGATACAACCAAGATTAGATCGAACTTTATCCCCAGTGATAAGTACGACTGATGTGGAGGCCTTCGGAATGATGGAACGAATCGGCATCCAGCCATCACATAACCGAACACGGCGCGTACGTGCAAATGAAGATCAGTAGGATCAATGTGGAATTATGAGTACTAATCAATAGACCACGAAAGAAAATCATGGACAGGTTAAATATTTTTCACACACACACGCACATACACACACACACACACACACATATATATATATATATATATATATATATATATATATAACCTCCAAAAGGAAAACTTCCAGCTGAGATCTTCATAAGAAAAGTAGTTCGAGCCTCTTAAGCAGTTTCCAACAATACAGGTGAGAGTTGTGTTCAACACAACAAAACTTACGCGAACTAATAAAAATGATAGCGTCTCTGAGACGTTAACACCTTTGTCAGTATACAAATTTCAATCTACCTGCAACGTTCAATAAATCGGAAGATCAAAGAAGAGGCTTGAAACTAGAATAAAGCAGCACCTACTTTAAAAAAGCATAAAGAGGGGTGAAGCTTCTGCACAATTTGCGAACATGTACTACTCACAGGTCATGCTGTTAGTAGTAACAATTTTTCAGTTCTGGACAAGGCAAAAACGGGGGAAAATGCTTCTGGATTTCGAAGCTAATGCAATTAATAAACTTAGCTCCTGCTTAAACGTGCAGAAATTATTTTTTTAAATTAAATTTGACTGGAACAAAAAATATCTAACAGGCCCTCAAGAATAGCCTACGTTCAACAAAATACAACACCTTTCAATTACGGACGCACTCACAATGAAAGCGATGACACATCACATGACGTTACGCAAAAGGAGTGGTCGAAAATTCGCAAAACAAAGACAGACAAAGATGAGGAGATCGGTCGCGACAAAAGTACAGTTGGAATTGGATTAACGAAAATATTAACGAATCCAGAATAATGGCTGTAGATACTGGTAGAAATAAGATTTATCAATAAATTTCATTCCATTGAGTATTTTGTTTTGTTCTCATATTTAAAAAAATGGCGAAACATGTAGCAATATATATAAATGAGAGATTGTAAAGTTAAGTTTAGTAGTCTCGAAATTAATGGCCATTATCCACTTTGTTATTAATATTTTTCTTCATAATTAGAAATATACTGTGTAATATTCGAAGGAAATGGACAAAATAAAGATGATTAAAGAGCGGGGTCAGCTTTTCACCCCTAAGGAGCTATAAACTTATATTGCAAGCAATTGCGTGAGTTCAAACCTTCTGTAAAGAATTAAGTTTTTCAAATTGTGTTTTCAATCAGATTTTGTGCCAAAACAATTCACAATTATTGAAAGGTGATTTTGTCAAAACATTAGAAAGTATTACTTTCCTTAGGTGCAAGATTCTGCATTATTGACACTTAGACTGGAACAGAATATTTCAACAATTACTTAACGAAAGACATCGCCTTACAGGAATTCAAAGGACGGGGACTGAAAGCTGAGACAGTTAGCGCACTAGAACAATACAAAAAGGAATTCAAATCCAGCCAACTCACCACAAAAAGCACATAGACGAACTACGAAAACTCCAATCAAACAAATCTCTACGACTCACCACACCCGACAAATGATCAAGAGTTGTTATACTTGAAGTAGACGCTTATAAAAGGTCCATGAACGAGATTATAAATGATCAATCGAAATTCAGATCAAACATCAAACAGAAAGATTATTCAGCAAATATCGAATCAAGAATCAATGAATTTCTGAAAAAGATGGAAAACACGTCTTATCATCCATGGCTGATTCCGCTTTTAGATCAAAACTCATAAAAGACGTACAAAAGGCAAAACCCGTCGGAACAAACATCACAATATTGTACGGAAAACTAAAAACTCATAAAGTCGTGACAGCCTCAGGAGCTCCCTCGGTGCGGCCTATTATGTCAATGATCAACGCCCTGCCAAATAAACCAGATATGTTTCTCTGAAAAATACTTCAACCCATACGAAACATCATAAACGCAAACACTATCAAGGACTCCTTCGAACTAGTAGATCAACTGAAAGGGAAGAACATTCTACAGAATAAAATGGTCTCGCTTGACGTCTTATCCTTATTTACAAACATACCACTTGATAAGACAACGGAGATCTGCAATACAGTAAAAGATGGAAAAACACGTTTTATCATCGACGACTGATTCCGATATTAGACCAAAACTTATAGATGACATCCAAAAGGCAAAACCCGTCGGAACAAACACTGCTAGATTTTATGGCAAACCACAAACACAAAGCCTTGACAGTCTCAGGAGCTCTTCCGATGCCGCCTATTATGACAAAGATCGATGCACCTCAACATACTTCAACCATTACGAAATATCATAAACGGAAACACCATCAAGAACTCTTTCAAGCTAGCAGATAAACTGAAGGAGAAAAAAATTCTACAGAATAAAATGGTCTCGCTTGACGCCTCATCTTTATTTACGAACATTCCACTGGATAAGATAACGATGATCCTGTGTGACCTGATTAAAAATGAGTTTTACGATTTTCCTATGGACACCAATGATATCAAAGACCTCACATTAGCATGTACAAAAACGTGCAATTTACATGTGAAGGGAAATACTACCGTCAGATCAACAGTGTAGCTATGGGAAGCTGCATTGCACTCCTTCTGGTAGATGTATACATGCATCATCTTGAACAAATGAGCCTAAATTTATAATTGACCAGTGCGTACTCTACAAAAGGTATGCAGATGATATATTATTGTTCATCCCAGAAGCTGCAGACCCATCTGAAATCATCAAGCAAGCCAAAGGAGTCAATAAAGACATCAAATTCACTCTCAGTGTAGAGAAAGACAATAGTTTTCCTTTTCTTGACATTCACTCGAGAAGAAAATATTGATTTGACTCTGGCCATACATAGAAAAGCCATCTTCACTGAGCAATACATCCATTACAATGGCAGTGTGCCAAAATACCACAATAGAAACTTAGTTAACAACCTAGCACACAGAATCCGGAAGAACTGCTCTGAACACAAGATCGAAGAAATGGGAAACCTGAGAAAACTTTTGCTAATGAACAAATACCCAGAGCGATTCATCAATATCAAGCAGGATTTCCTAAACTTACCATTTAGAGGCGAAGTACCGGCCTCAATAATTGCGTGGCGGCTGAATAGTATAAATTGTTAAAGTTAATATGACATTTAGTACACAGAGAATCATGAGGTTGGATGCGAAAGATCAATTGCCAATTCTCTCGAAATCATTCAGTCTACAAATTCTGATATATGTGAGGCAGAAAAATTATAAAAATTAATACATAAAAACAATCAATTGGCCTAAATATTCAAAAGTTTCATCAACATGATATTCTAATCGACTGATCACGAATCACAAAACTCAACAACAATTTACTAGTATGCAGACAAGACCAAACACCCCCTCGACCAGACTCAGCAAATATTCCATCGGATTGGAAACAATCTGAAGGAGAAACTACAGCTGCACATACGGAGACATAAATTTCGAAACAATATAAGCATTCAACACTGCAATCTGCACCTGCGCTTTTACCAAGTGGAAACGAAAGTCTACACTTGGGAAAATAGTAATCGTGCACGTAACAGCCAACAATGCGAACAGGTGTTTAATTATCAAGCCATCAATAAAATAATGACCAGATCCCAGACATCACTTTGCAATACAGCGAGAAAGACCTTTACATGCAAACAGGCACACACAGGGACACGTTCGCATAAAAACTTAGTCATCAGCCAAAACAATAAATAGAGGTAAAACCGAGTCAGAATTGTTGTCACCCACATAATAAAATGAAAACCCAGGATGTATATAAATGAAAGAATGTAAAGTGAAGTTTAGTAGTCTCGAAATAAATGGCTATTATCAACTTTTGTATTAATGTGTTTATTCTTCCTACTTATATATATATATATATATATATATATATATATATATATATATATATATATATATATATATATATATAAATATATATATATATGCATGCATGCGTTTGCATGTGTGAAACTGGTCATATTATGTGTAATTTCGCAATCCCAACTTTAGACTCACACGTTAAGTTTAGTTAAAATATGTGTAATGCAAACCTTAAAAAATCAACCAAATTTAACGACTTACCATAAAACAGGCAATGCTACAGTGTTAATAATGCCCAATGCTTGAGCAAACAACGTCACATTTACCGATGTCAGTTGCAATACTGTGTTTAACTAATAGCGAATAATAAAATGACATCTTTAAAGTTACTTTACTTATATTGGTCGGTTGCATTTCAATAAACGGCACATTTGATTTAGGAGAGAAAGTTGATATCTATAGATTAAAACAAATTCGCAGGGAATTAAAACCTTACCAACGAGTTTGTCTGCAAATATCTCAGATAAATCACACCAAATACAATACATACATCACGTAAGCAGAAAAGTGCAAAAGCAGTGACTATACGGTAATCTTATGTATATATCATAATACCTGGAAACATGTCCATGTAGGAAAGTGTGAAACTCAATGACGAAACCAACAGTTTATCAGCAACAGGATCCAAATACCCACCCAGCTTCGATCTTTGACCAGGAAAACGCCTGGCTATATAGCCATCTGCCTAAGAAAAAAAATTATTAAATTGAAGCCTACCACATCGGTTAAACCGGACATTACAGCCAACCCAGCAGCCAAACTAAGTTTATCTTGCACTATCAGTTGGCAAATTAGTGGAGTGGATACGATTCTACATAATGAAAGCGCATTTGGCACTGTAAGGATCTAGAATTTACTAACGATATATGTTTAATCTTACCTTATCAGTTGCTCGTGACTGCGAAGAAACAGTACGCAAAGCATAGTATTTGTAATTTGAAAACAGACTATGTGTCAATCTTGAATATCTAGTAATAGAGTATATCATAATATTTCAGACAGAGGCCTCACACTAAAAATAAATAAGTGTAATAAGCACAAATGTTTGTTTAAAATCGTTATTAAAGTAAAATATAAAGATTACTAGTCATTATTATTACATTAACACAAATAGTTAAATAGTTCACTATAGCAAAATGCTTAAATTTAAGAAACAAACAATAAAAATACGCAATCAATAGTTGCCATGGCATTAGGGAAAACCAGCTAACGTAAATTCAACTAAAGTCCGTTTAGATGTAATTGCCCTATAAATCTAAATTGTGGTTGAAATTCCCTGCAGTTCTATATTATTTATAATGAAATACATCCACGTATCCTTAAACGTAGTTCTTGGCCTCGTACGATTGATTCCATACGTATCTACATTAAAATAAACATCTAAACACATTCATACAAACTAGAAATGGGCTTGAAAGTGTTCACTTACAGCCCACACTTGGCTATGCGCCACTGCAGTGTAGGTAAATTACGCTGATTAAATGCAGCTTTGTTGTTTTTGGATATTTAGGCTTTACAGTGTAATACATAAAGTACAGCTAAGAAGGCTAAATTAATCACGCCTCGTTACGACAACTGAAGAAGGGGTAGATCATCAAACATATAGCCAGATATCGATCACCCACTGACGTCGCTCGGTAGCTTTATTCATTAAGAGGAAAATGTCTGAGCAGCTGGCTGCGTACAAGGTTGTGTAGAGGCCTGATTAGTTCTACCTTTCTGGTTTCGGAAGATGTGCTATTGCATAAAAGCTTTCCATTTGAACCAATGGACTGGTGCCTATATGAATCCAATAAGAAAGAGTCATGAAGTTGGAACTAGATCTGGTCATTTTGCAATATCTCCACCATTGGTGGGGAATGTTGCGAGCAAGCTATTCTCTTTTTCAAAAATTTACAAAATTTACAATCAATTGCCAAAGGGGCTTAGAGAAACGCCTCCATCTAAAATGTCTTTTAAATTTTTATCTACCGAACTAGAAAAAGTGTTCAATCCTGCTGATATTTTTAATTTTGATTATGATAATACTTTCTCATGGTTAAATAAAAGACAGGATTAATTGTTTTTCAGCAGCATAACTTCTCGAGATTCTATCTTCAAGTTTTGTATTATTAAAACTGAAATGTTATGCATTATATCATCTTGTTAATCAACAATACATACAATCAATTATTAGTCATGGTTCCCTTTTTTTGCAAAATGTTACACTCGAATTATACCTTAAATTTTCCTATTTTTGATGAAGAATCTATCACTCTTTACAGCCGAACTTTCTGATGCTGATAAATTGTACAGTACAACTAATTGCACATATTTATGTGATGTGATATCTTTTTATATTGTACATTTTCCAATTTTATTATTTGATGGAACATGTGTGGTTTGAATCCAAATAAAGATATTCTATTCTATTCTATTCCAAACATTATATAGACACAGATTTCTATTCTGGTATAGCATGCAAGTACGTACGTAATGTGAAACAGGTAATGAAATATTTTTTTAATTGTGCTTGAAAGATTAATGTTTTCGCGATCTTGTAAAGAAAGATATGTCAATAATAAAGCAGAATTTACTGTAAGGTGTAAATAGAAGTAAGTATTACTAAAATTGATAATTGCGCTAAGATTATATAGAGACTATTAAAGAAATAATTTTTCTTATGGAAATATAATTACTGATGAAGGTAAATTGATTTACAAAAATCCTCGTATATACAGCGCTCTTTTCAGGTCTGATAGATGTCTGATAAACAGTAGTGAAGCAAGTATACATATAAAATGAACCCGTTATGATTTCGAAGACACCTGTTTCTGACTAAAAAAATTCTATTTTAATTCGTATTCTCTTATTTACCTGAACTTTTTTATGAACACCAAAATGATTAATTAGATAAAATGGTTGTATTCTAATCACACTGTGAACGTACGTACCGTAAATGTACGAGATGGATGGTCATAATTGTAATTTGCTTTGCGACAACAGACAAAAGTATACTCTACATGGTTCCCTGTACTTGGAACTAAGCTTCTTTGAATGAACAAATTCATTCAATTTGGTCAGTAATTAACCTTCTTGAAATAATGTATATTAACAAGGTTCTTTAATAAAATTGCTTATAAATAAACAGTAACCGGTACAAATAGTATATGACTAAAATTATGGCATTATCATACACAACGATAAACAATGGAGGTAAAGCTATTCATTTACGGCAAAAATTCTTATACATTAGATTAATATTTCATTTAGTTATGAACTTCATAACAGAAACCATATTATTATTAAAAAATAGTAGGCAATTCTTTAACCGAAATACCTGAAGTAGGTGAAAAAGGCTGCTAATATGAAGGATTATTTTTAAATCTATCATTAATCAAAAGACATAGTGTGCAATTTCTGTAAATATTATCAAATAAACACAAAAAATGTAAAGTTAAACAACTTATATATTCATTAAATTAAACTAAAGAATATTAATAATATTTTTGTCAAAAAGAATGAGTAATTTTTGGTAAAGTATTTTTGTAATTCTTCAGCAATAATGTTGTACTTATTTTATATTTTATCAAAATCAGTTGATTTCTTTGATTCTTTTTATTCAAATTTTATATCTTAGGATTCTGTAAATTCGTATTTATTTATACAAATTCAATGACTTTTCTGGTTATTCTTAAAATTTACAGATGTCTAATTTATAAATAGGCATTAAAAAAGCAGTTTTAAATATTGATGTGAAATTATAGAGGACATTTTGCATATATAGTAATTTTATTTTTAAAATTAGTTCATCTTATTTTAAAATTATATGTTATTTTGTATTTCCCGCACCCTTTTCATGCTATTATCATGACCGATTTATTCTATAATTCGAGACGTATCGATGGGCGAAGGATTGATGAGCTTAGATCTATCACATGTAGATTTGGCGATGTTGCTGCTGATGGGTCTGCTTTTCTTCAGCAAGGTAGGGATATGTTCTTGTTTATTTTTATTTACTATGTAATAATAATACATTTATTTGACAACAAAGGCCATCTGGCCCAATGATACAATTCAAAATTATTGATATGTATAGATGAATGAATTAGTGAAAGCAAAGTATTTATCGATAAGGTTGATGGTAGTTGTGAAGGAGAAGCTCTTTCACCAACGCGTGTAAGTTCGTTCTGAGGAGAAATTGATTTCAATTGACCAGTTAAGAATCGAAGATAGTAAGGCGTGCGAAGAGGCAAAATATCAATGCCGTGTACACGATTTCCTGTCCACTGTTGATTGAATTGAAGATTGTTTGAAGACGAGGAAGATCCAGCTTCAGACATCGACCGTCGAAATTAATTGTCATAATTTTCGAAGTTCTGTCTGGTAGGATTGACTACTGTAGAAGCCCTTTGGCCACTACCATAAGAGAGCCGGAGATGCCAGGCTCGGATAATCCATACATACGGTATGATAATCTTATTTAGAACAACTAAATCCCTCAGTCGTAATATTAGAATAATATTTCTTGCAATATATTATAACTGTAAGTGTGCTCACCGAAATACGCTAATATCCACTGTTGAGAGAACGATACGGTGGTGACCTTGAAAACAAATGTCCGCATCAATTACCTGAACCAAATTCGAGATCCTTCCCAATAATGTGTATAAAGAACAATTGATGAGAATTGCTTCAATGATTTATTAACAAGGAGTATTACCTCAGAACCATGCAGCAGAGCGTACCACGCAATTCATTAGGGCTAGGTACAATGAGCTCGAGGAGTTGCTTTGGCGACTTGCGAGGGCCGCCCGTTACAATTTCTTACACTGTCTTATCCGGCCGCTTGGGTTAAGAAATTAACTCTCGTTGGTCCCTGTACGCCTGTCAAATTCACGTGAAATGCCATCTCGGATTGGCTCGTGTTTTGGTGGGATGTACAGGCAGTCACTGTTCGAGGCCTCTCTCGAATTGTTTGACGAAATCGGCGTTGAGGTGTTTGTGTGTGGGGGTGTTGCTCGATTCTCTTGTTTCAGACTCGTGTCACACACGCACTACTTCTTGCCACACTGTATAATTCTAAACTCTGAGAGTTGTCTGAGTTGCTGCTCAAGGCGAGAATCTGTTGTTGCTGCATACGCCTTAGGTTCCTTCCGACGGTACATTTTGTCCAACCCTTTAAGCTTCTTTGGCCACTCTAGTTCCAATGTATCATAAAAATCCAAAGTGGCTCTTAATCTAGCTGGCAATTCTGCTTAAAATGTACTGTTTATAACTTCCTCAGAAATATCAAGTCCGATGCATTTCGGAATAAGTCTGTCATGAAACTCAGATGGGAGTTGATTTCCCATCTTTTCCTGACGTAATAAGTCAGTCATCCGTTCTATCCTCTCGGGTTGATATCGTTTAACCAGAAGCTGAAATGTATTTAAAGTTTCGTTGTCTGTAACAAATTTCCGGAGTCTTAATAGGTTCTTCTTTACAGGCGCAGGCAAACACCACCAGGCTAAGGCAAATCTTTCTGTTTTGTTGGTCATTCTTTTTAGTTTAAAATACAATTTTGCATATTGGACCCATTCAGAATAGTTGTCTGATCTGTACATGGTGAGCTTAACTTTGCTATCCATAGATTTGCGCCAAAAGCGATCATCTACACTAGAATAGAGTTGACTAGATTAAGGCTTGTGAAGAGTCAAAATATCACTGCTGGAAGGCGAGGAAGAACCAGATTCAAATATTGACTGTCAGGTTTCTTCATCAAAATTATCGAGTTTTTTTATATTTAGCTGAAATAAAATGAGGATAATTAGTAGAAAAAATTATGAAAGTAATTAAAATTGTAATAAAAAAACAGAAATAGTAATTAGTTATTTTTGGAATGTCTATGAGCGAGAATCGGACATAGGCAGCCAGACCACCCCCTTGGCCAAAAGCTCTGTCGCTTCGAAAAAATGGAACAAATAATCACAGTCTATGGTAGGAGACACCCACGTTTCGACAAGAAGGCACATATCGAGCTCGTTTGAGGATGGAAATACTCACAGCTGTTTGATTTTTGGTGAGTGATCTGCTACTTATAAGAATTTCCGAGAGGGATCCTGGGTAAAGGTTAGACCGTGAAGGAATAGCGTGCGGGAGTTTTGTGATGGCGACCGGATCGTGACCGAGGGCTGATAATGGTGATTGAGCACTTTATGATGTAAATGGTGCGGTCTTCATCAATCTTGTTTTTTTTAGTCACGCTCTAGTCAAGCGTATGTGGGAATTGGTTTTGAAAACAGGACGAAGGTGGATTCATAGGGTTCGAAGGGCTGCACTTATTCAGCGGTGCTAGGGCGGGAGTGGACGAGGCTAGTTCAGAGTCTGTCTTCACTGTCGTATGTGGTGTTGCTAAGGTTGGAAGAGTAGATTGCCTGGTATAAATCGGTAACACGCGGAGCCATGTGGTTCTTACGTTTGGATGGTTTCTGGACCACTGCACTGGTCATAATATTGGCTGGACGCAAGAGTTTCGGACTGGCGCTAGAGACTGGAAGGAGGGGTCCGTTGGTAGTTATTACGCGGCGGGGACGGTCGTGATGACGCAGTACAGCTAGGATTTTTCGGATGAATTTTGGGGACTCCCTGTTTTTGATAGTGGTTAGAGGGAGCTCTTCAGCTCGGGAGGTGCTCAACATGAGGGCCGGAGGAAGGAGCGTCACCGAGGATGCCCCCGATTAACGATCGACGTTTCTTAGGATAACTCCATCCAGTGGATGCTATATATGAAGATTAGATATTAAACACTCGAAAATAAAATTAGCCTTATTCTAGTTGCCAACACCTGTGGCACCATTCTCAACTATTGCAGGCTTTTATCTCGTCTTTGGCAACGAAATGGTATAGTGAACCCTGCTTGTCTTGCTTACATTAAGTATTTATTTTTTTATATAAGAAGTTTTTGTATGCTTTTGCGCTTAAGGTGAACTAGACGAGATAGTAAGTCGAGCGCTAGTTTCTACAGTAACTGTAGGGATTCTCGGATCTTGTTTTCCTATAAGTTTAAACTTCGAGAATTTTCTGGAGATGTTTTGAACATTGCCAAATGCTTCATTACGGTTTTCTGGGCTTGTTTGTTGCAAAACGACATAAACGCTTTAATTACGTTCATTTTAAATTTCGTGTTGTTTTCTCATGGATATTTAGTATTTGAAGGCGCTTTTTGGTGTCCGTTTTAATAAAGATATGCATTGGTTTCGCATTTATGTTACGTACTGTTGAATGATAGTGTTTCGAAGATGCATTTTATCGTTTATTTTAATGTGTTTGTTTACTTTGAGCCTAATTTTATGAAGGTTTGCCCATTCTTGATAAGTCATATTAGATAAAATTCTGGTGAATTTTAGAATAAACTATCCAACGTAAATACCTGATTGATTCTGTCTCGTATATCCAAGTAGTTCTGGATGGACATATCGCATATTTTTGGCTTAAACTCCCGTAAAAAACTGCTAGTTAAATATCTTTTTATTGAGTCAACTTATTAAGTCTGCAGCCAAAGTATTTTAAAACGATTCATTTTTTCATTTCTCATCATTTTAATAATATTAGATAATACTAAATCCAAGCCAGGAGATAGATTTCTGTTGTAGAAGCTTGTCTTATATGTATTAAAAATGACATGGAATCAATTTTGACACTGAATTGCGGCTGTACCAACCTTCTGACTAGCCGGCGTTACATTATTGTATACTGCTTTTTCACTAAATACGCATATCCTGCATCGCAGCATAAGCCTCAATAGAAAACTATAAGAAATAAGTTTTTTGTAGGAACAGATTTTCTGCTTTCTACGGCTATTTAGATTTTGCACTGTAGTGGACTATGTTCTCCGTATATATGTATTTACTTTTTATCTAACTGAGACACGGAGCAGCATATTTTTCGCGTGATAGTGAGGATTATGGCAACCGAAGATATTGTTCATTTTCTTAAATAAAGTATGACAAATGTTGATAATAATCAGCGAAATTTAATAGATTTCATATTTTGATTTTATGACATGAATATCTGTATTCCTTTGGTGCAAACGAGGTTCGTGTCAAGGATAGGAGTATGGTTGGCCAGAGCTCAACAGGAGCCAGACCGAACATGTTTATGAGAAATTTGACATAATTTCTTCCAATTTCTAGGCAACACCAAAGTCATTGCTTCGATTTTCGGCCCGAGAGCTTTTAAAATGAAGGGCGATGCAAATCCGGACAAGGCAGTAATTATGTGCAGGTACAACAAGCCACCATTTGCTTCTACTTCTGGAGAACGCCACAAGCTTACAACCAAAGATAGAACTGCGAGCGACTTCGCGACAACAATTGAAGTATGTGTTACTTGTGGATATTATTATTCGGAAGCGTCGTGTTTTTTATAATGTTATTTTTTCAGATTTTGTTAAACTGACAAGATAAGTCAAGATAGCACATTTACACAGCAGAATTTAAGAATCGATGCTTCATTGACGCATATACATGCAATTAATAGTTACTTTTGTGCCTTAGGCAAATTGAAATCGTCAATTCCTAGTAAGAGTTGTGTTGTATTCAAAGGCTTGTATTCAGCTACTTCTGTTGAGATTCAGCTTAGTTGGCAATTACTCATACTTTTCGGCTGTTCATTAGGAATGTCAAACTTGTAAATGAATTAAGAGCTTTGATCTAAATTTGGAGTGAAAATAATTATTTATTATTCGCGTTGGTTGACCACTTGTAGACAAATCGAAATGTCTTTATAAACATGCTTATAATGCCATTAACTAGAAGCTTTGGATCGATAGTGTAATAAAGTCTAATTTTTGTTTATTAATTAATTATTCAATTATTAAACAAAGTTAAATACTGTTTGTTGCGAAGAACTAATATATATGCAAGTATGTAGTAGGTGTTGCGAACCTAGTAACACCTACTACATTCTTGTAGTAAACAAAGTATTACCGATCTATTCGTTGTAACTAATTAAGCACGATAGTCAACGCTGTCTAGCTACACTTATACAACTATTTATTCCCAGTATTTTAATGATCCAATATGAAATACTTACCTTCAGCACTAATTAGCTATGTCAGTTAGTGCTGTCTAGCTGCAATACAACGCTTCACTTCGGTAGAGAATGTTGCTATGCTTCTGCTTGAAATTCATTTATGGCTAGCTGATTTGGCAGTTGTTACAGAATATCATTTGCTTTACAAATAAACTAGTGATGGCTACCAATGCTGTCCTTACATCTGGTGGCCTCACCGAAAGCGTCATTATCATTACAGACAACAATAAAAGAGCATTTAATATATGAGGCTTCACTGCCACATAATCGGAGATGAAAAATAAAGCTAATAACAATTATGAACCTAATAATAGATTGAAATAAAAACGATTAAAAGTGTGAATCTTGTTCAAATGTAGTTATTTAATAAGGAAACCCAGACATTTACACGTGATTTAGACGACCTTCACTGTATCGCTTCATAAAACAGACCAAACCTCGCAATTAAAATATATTATATGAACAATACAATAAACTGTGACCCAAATCTTCCGCACGGTGTGAACCAGAGGTGTCACTGACAATACTCCATTATTAGCCAGGCCTCTCCACTGAACAACATTGGCCGCTAGACTTCTATTTTAGTCGATCCAATTGTCTCTTGTTTGATGAGATTATGGTGCGCCGCGATCAAGTGACCGATATCGAGAATAACAGTTACCAGCCAATAGATATCTGACACCTCTTCCGTGGTTCGAGCCAACCACTAAAGTTACTTCAGTGGCCTAATAGTTAGAATGTGAATTTGGCCTTCGCACTCAGTTCCAATCAGTGCAGTCAACGTTCCATACATTTCGATGTTGCTGAAACAGACAACGGCCCTATAGGACTGCTTGGTGCGTAACATTTGCATTTAATTCATTGTTTAAAAAAGCTGCATCGCCTTCGAAGTCCTCGCAGTAAAACGCGGACGCGACAGTGTTTGATTTTATGACGTTGGACTTACTACGCGCTATGTATTGGTGTGTGCGTGTATCTATAATTGTACTGAATTCAGTTAAGTATAATTACCTGTAAAAACACGTTAATATAAGCGAAACTAAGATGATCGCGTAACCGTAACTGACGTTTCACAAAAAAAGCGTACGTCATGCTTGTGTATGTTTATAACTGTGAGGTATTCAATTAAATATTACATAATAAATGAAACAACGAATTTAGAACTAACGAATTGTAGGAAGCAAAGATTGAATAAATTATAACAGGAAATTAGCTCTAGTAAAATATTTTTAATGCTGAATCAAGACTATCTTTAGTGTGATCGTATAAATTTTTGATTTACTGATCAAATATGTGATCAATCGCGATGTTATCCTTCGTTGTTAATTTATTATTATTTGTTATAAATTAGCTTAGGACCCTTCTAGAATGAAATACATATTGGGCCCATAGCAAAAGATATTTCCGCCCTGGCAGCTGGCGGGCAATAATGAAACAGCCCGGTAACATGAGTAGACCAATTGGATACAAACAGCGTCCCGTGATGAATCAAAGTTGGCATGAAAGAGAGATATAGTCTTATGTGTACATGCTTTTCGTGCTTATTTGCGACTTATCAGTAGAAGCCTTTGCTACGCTCTATACCCATTATATATTTATTCAAGAAATGTGGGACAATTGGACGGTACAATCTCCTATACGAATGCGTATTCAAGCAGTAAGAGTCAACTTCATATGAAGTCTTCGACAATATATAATATTTCCCGAGCCTGTAAAAGGTACCAACTCTATGGTTGCCGGGTCGGCATTTGACACCAACACAATGGATTACAAGATAGGCTAAATTTAACCACAATTGAGAATAACTACTTTTGAACACCTATTACTCCAGCAAATCCATACAATGACATTGAGTGATATTGTTTATCAAATTTTGCGGTTATAAAGACATTCAAATAAATATATAATTATTCTATTTTGTATGTTGTGGCGAAATAATATATGTGCAATTGTGTATTAAGTATTGCGAAGCTCATAAATAATTTTAAATCGGACCAAACGTCAGCATGAAGAAAAGGTATAATCTTAATTACACGCGTGTTTCGTGCTTACTGGCGACACATCGTTAGGAGCCTATGCTCAGTATATTTTTGGTTAAGAAACGTGGGATATGTGCATGGTATGAATGTGTATTCAAGCAACAATGGAGTAAATTTCGTATAATGTCTTCCATAATGCGACTTCGAAGCCAATATTCTATATATAATGTGTATTGAGTCTGTAATGGGTACTTAAATAATGGTTCAATCGTTTCTGTACGTTTTTCGATAGGCCGTAATTTCTGCCATATATAATTTTACTAGAGTAATTTTTCTCTTCTAGTTCTTTTGCAATGTTGCCACAAACGTGTTAAATACTTATGCATCGTAATTTATAATTGTATGGACGAGATCGCGATTTTAGTCCTAAATGTTTTCGTGGTGCTCCTTGGGCTATTCACAGACAGTGATTTGCTTATTTGTATCCTTTTTATTACTAATTTTATCAATCTGTACAGGGGCTGAAAGGGCTGACTTATGAGTCGCATCAGCTTTTGGAAACATGAATTAAGTTTTCCTTAAAGTGTGTAACAGTTTTTAATAAACGAGTTGCTGTTTATATTTAACGTTTTAGGAAATATTCTCGTATGTTGTCCGACTCGAAAAATATCCCAGTTCTCGTATTGACGTCTTTATTGAAGTCCTCCAATCGGATGGTTCTGAGCTGGCTACAGCTGTTAACGCCACGAGTCTAGCATTAACAGATGCTGGTGTTGAAATGTATCACCTTGTATGCGCAGCAACAGTAGGTAAGATAATAATACTTTTTTTAAACTTTAAATCTTTGATTTTAATTACCTGATCTGCGTTTTGACTAACGCAGCTTTCATTGTTCATTGATTTTAATGTTTTTCCTATTCCGAATTCTGATATTATGACTAAACTGAACTTAAATTTTTATTTGAACCCGTGATTTATTTCGATGCTCATGTCATGCGTTTTATAACATAATTCACGTATGCAAAACTCCTTGTTCACCATTTTACATATCTGCTTTTTGTTGCCAATTTTTACGAGAATGTGCATAGGTCTTTGGGGTGCGTATGTTCTGCCCGACTTGTCTCGCCATGAAGAGAATTCTAGAGTTGCACAGTTGACACTTGTTTGTCTTCCTTCATTCGAAAACACCTTTAATGCGGCTTCACGTGATGGTACACCAGGCGCCGCCGTTCATCAAGACATAAAACCTACGGAAAATGCCCTACTTTCTGCGCAAAATCAAAAAAAGCTTGACAACCAGCCTAGAGTTCTGCACACGCGATTGTCGTTCTGTTTACCTGCAGTGAAGCTGCAGACTTTGATGAATACTGCTCTCGAAGTGGCTAGCACTGTACACGCAGAACTCGTTTCTTGGATTCGTATTCACATTGCTGCGAAAGCAGAAATGATAAAGTACTAGGCTATGTAGGGCATGTGTTATCTCCATCAGTATCAGAGTTTAGATATTTGTACAGTATCGTACCTGCTTACTTGTAAGATTTAAGTAGGATTATGTGGATTCTTAAAACAATACTGTTATTATTTGATAAATACTACTTATTATTTGATTGGAATTATGAACTGGCATTGCCATTGTAAAGTGTGTCGCGTAATTGCAGAAAGTAGAAAGCCATGTTTTTATTTTGATACGCAACTAGATGTCGCGGGGTAATTTAAAGCACTCGTAGGTCGGGAAAATCTTGATTCCTTTAAATTTTGAGGTTGTATTTACCATTAATTGATGGACTCTCACTTGTTCCGTCACTCTAAGGCCCTCCACAATTAGTTTTTCCGGAATTGCTCCTAAACCAACATTTTCGGAAAAGAAAAAGGATCCATCAGTCACTGCTCAACGCAATCTTTGCATTTTAAATTTTTTTTAAAAATCAAGATTTTACCGACAAACGTGTGCTATCAATTATCCCGCAAAGGGAAAAATGAGAGCAATGCGCAAGAAGTTCATCATTCAAAGATTATTTCAAAGGGAAGTACAACAGAATAGGCATCTTTATATGTTAAATTGTTCCTTATTTCTGTTCTACTGCAATAAGTTTGTCTATAATATCCCAGACTTCTAATCTAATTATCTCACTTTGAATTGTTTCTATACAGCACTGGTTCTTTCGAATTGATAAATGTTGTTTCTCTCTTTGTAGTTACAAACTTTTTCCGTCAAATACAGTAAAAGCATGTTTAGATCTATTTACTTTTTAGGCTTTCCTTTTTGTTTGCGATCTTTGAATTTATGTGGAGATGAATGCACACTTTAGAAATTCAAAATCACACCTAAACTCGTCATTTATATTCAAATTTTTTGCGTAAGTATCGCTTTCTGTTATATCCGAGTGACAATTGATAAAACGTTTGTCCGCTATATTGGATTAAGGGTTAATTTTGGTTGTTGCTATAAGAAGCCATGTCTTTCGAATGTATATTCAGTAAGCTAAAATTTTTTTTAAATATCTAATATTTGACTTCCTGAACAGCTAGCAGAATCTTTATAATGGCTCGGCTAACGGGACTATGTATATTGATAAAAATCACAGAGGTGGATGGAAGTTTTCGTGGCCAGATGCTTCTATAAGCTTGCAAAGATTCGATTGATCCCCATTTCCAAGCACGTGGTGGCTGGCTGTTGATTCGTCCTCTAACCAAAATAGGATGCGATCTAATTTTTGTTGATTGGCAGATGTATTACTGATGTTCTGTATTGCAAGGGAGCTGTATTGCTGATGTTGTCTCGCCGCAATTCTGACTTGGCCATAATGGTGTTGTGTCGAGGTTTAGTTTGCCTTACATCTATGAGTTATCTTGATTTATATACTCAAAGTAAATGGGTACTCTCTCTCTCTCTCGTAAATCCCACTAATAATTTGTGTGTTAATTTTCATTTTTGTCGTTATTTACATATATTTTTTGCTTCTATGCTGTGAAAAATTAGTCACTATTTGCTTTTGTATGGCAGTGCATGATGACTGGCAACGTTTCGCTACCTCATTTCCATTATCTTTAACTGGCTTCCGATAAAACAGAGTACAATTCTGACGTTAACGGATTTAGGCAAATGTGAGATTTACGACGAGGACGAATCCGCCCCCATTCACAACGAAGACGATCTCAACGCGTACATAGAAATGGAGATCAATCGGATCTTTGCGGAACTGATAGTGCAAATCTACCATCTTCGAAATAAACCCGTAGATACTACAAATTTAATGATCGCATTGCGCAATTCAGTACAAAAAAGTTCAAGGAACTTCTATTCCTGATATCCGTTGCTTGATTAAATCGCAACGTATTTACATCTCTTTCCCTCTCTCTCTCTTTTCATAAGGTATTTTTGCTGTAACGCAATTTAGTTACTAAATCATCCAGTTTAGTTGTTGATTTTATTCGGCCACACAACTTTGGGACCCATTTAGCACAAGATCTAGTTCTTCGCTTATACATGCGCCTATATCTTATAAAATTTATAATCCGATTATCACAAAACGCGTGGTTGAGTTTGTATATCTATGATTTTTCAGTCTCCATCTTATAGTAATTTGCACTGATAGGATATTCTATTAGGTACGTAGAATATTTTTGAAAAATAAAGAAAAACTCGGATGCAATGAAAAGGATATGATGCACTTTAGATGTTTATCTCATTCAGTTTCGATTAATATATTGCAATGTTCATTTGGAGATGTTTAAATGTCACATTTTTATTATTATCCTCCTCGTCATAAAAAACATTACATTTTTATGCCATTTGGGTTCTTCATAAAATGTTTAATCATAATATTGCATTTATTGCTGCTTTAGACCTCATTTAATGTTGAAAAAAGTGACTAATTTACGGATTACGATAAGTTTGTTGCAGCATATTTTGAATTCTGTGTTAGGCAGGGTGTACCAGGTAACACGCTATTTCACATAGGACCTAGAGAGTATGACCGTCGGTATGGACGCCTGGTGTGGTCTCACTTAGGCGTGTGTTTCGTATTTACTGGCTACTTAGTATATTCCGGAACTCTGCGTCTAACATACGGTTGTTTTACCTCAGTAATATGAGATAATGGGCCGCAGTCAACTGTTGCTTAAACTCACAGTGGATTTTCGGCGTTGCGTCGAATCATTTATGTATAGCCAGATATCACGCGATGTATGTACCAGTCTGATAACCCTATTTTTATGGGATAGTCTCGTATTCCTTTCAAATCAATGTTCTATATCTTATGTCACGCCTATTCTATTCAAATCTAGTTTCACTATTTGTATTTTCTGCTGCACATTTTAACCAAAATTAAGCTTATTTATTATAGTAGCGAAAAAGATTTCCCCGATTTTGTCTATTGGAATACGAAAAAATTATTTCCGGCAACATTACACGTGAGTGTCAAATATACATAAATAGCTGTGATATATATATATATATATAGTTATATATATATATATATATGTATATATATATGGGAGTATTTGGTGTTAAGTTTTATCGCATCAAACTTAACATATCATAAAATATCTAGACTTTAATCATACTTATGGGGCACTTAGCAAGTAGTTTTGAGAATTAACTGAAAAAACAATGCTGTGAAATATTGAGCTGCTTATCTAATTCACAGAAGCCTTATTGTACGTAACTTTTATTTTGACTAAACACCTGTTTTGTACAACTTTTCAGATATCGGAAAATCCTGTTGTTAACCACTGACATGACATTGTAGAAATGCATATACATATCTAGCTAAAAATTCGAGTCCCAACATTTAGTATTCCGTCATGTACTGATGATGAAAATAATGGTCGACAAGTATCTACATGTAATTGGCAGCATATTGAATTTTGACTGTCAAAATATGACAGATTGTACCGTCCTATTATCCAACATTCCTCACCCAAATATAGAGTTGTTAAAGAGCGTAATATCGGCTCATTCTGATGTGTTGCCAGTCAGCACGAAACGAATGTGTATGAGATTATACCTTCTGTTCATGCTATCTTTGGTTTATCCTTCTGATCACAAGTGAACTAATTTGTTACTTAGTTCGTAACAACTAATGCATACTTGCATATGACAGCTTCGTTCTAGTGCAAATGGTTTAGCTAAGTGTAGTAGTACTGTAAGTATTAAAAATTGATTTAATATTAACTATTAATATAATCATATCTTTGCTTATGAGCCCTTAACTGTGCTTTTGCACATGCTTGCCTGAGATTGTGTTTTTTCATTTAGTTTAGTCTGGTGATGTGTTTGCTGTTCTGTGAATTTATTATACCTGACTGAATACTCCACCTGTTGATACTCACCCCATTCTTTTTAAAAAAATAATTTTTTAAATATATTTCTATAGAAAATTCGCCACCTAAAAACGCAGTAGACATTGCGGGCTAATTGTTGGACATTAGTGCCACTGTAAATTCGGCTATGACTGCCTGTTTATATTTGCATGAGAAAATTCTCATCTGGTTGAGAAAACTGGCTTTTATAAAATTTATCACTGCACTGTTTTAGTTACAATCATCATACGTTTCTGTATTCCTAATAAATCGTTTAGGGCCTTCAAAGTTATTTTGATAAAAGTTATTAGTTTTCTATATATTAATCCTGTTAATTTTTTTCCGTGTAATCTGAATACCTTATTCTTAAGTGTGCTTGTACATTTAGACGTGGTGTTAACGGAAGTTCCTTTTTTACATGTTACATTTTACCAATTGTAAATAAATAGGCAATTCTTATCTGACTATATTGTGTTTTACCTTTATGATATTCTATTGAAAACTGTTTTATAGAAAATGAATCTTTTTGACGTGTCAGGGATGCCTAAACATATCTAATTAACTACTTTTCATATCACATTAACCGGTAACCTTTAGTACTGCGGATAGGTATTTTGTATAAATACAAAAAATTTTACTTCGTATATGTGTATTTTCTAACGATAAAAACTAGACAGTTCTACACTGCTTGTCCTCATATTTAAACGAATAGCATTTTAAATGGTAGTGAACATCGATTATTTTGCTTTACGCCCTCAACTACGTTCCGTCCAGGCCTTTTTTTCTTACGAGCCATTTACTATTCATATTTTTAGTTTCATAGGTAGTCTAATCGGAATTGTCTTTCTTCGTTGAAACATTAATGAACGCTTATACTTTGAATAAATCATGGCATTGTCGTTTCGGCATTATTTGAAAAAGTATAACCTCAGAATAATACGTTGATGCCGTACTATCTTGTAACCATGAAATTCGGCGGGCGATAATTTTACACTGGGTTGCCCCTTCCTGGTTAAGGCTAAGACTGCTTGTTCGATCTCATTAGACTGCCTGGTTTTACAGACAAGAAATCCGCATTACCCAATGAGTCATAGATAAAAACATGCTAGCAGCGTGGCAGAATCCAATTCATTTTGCTGGAGTTGAATTAAAAATGTCGCCTGTCTTCTGGGTCTTGCGAGGTGGATAACTGAAAACAAGCTTTTGCAAATGAGCTTGAAATTGGGGCCAGATGTGTGGAATACTATAGGCTGCTGTGGGTTGGACTAATATCGTTGCGTATTTGTCAAAAAGTTTAGAAGACCAAATTTGGAACCTTTTATTAGAGGTTAGTGCTAACTGGATTCTTCTGATCGGACGTTATAATTCGTAGAAAGCCGCGACCATATAGATGATTTCGCGAGTGGTGATAACAATTCTTTAAATCAAGTTTGCGCGCTTGAAGTAACCACCAATTCCATTGTATTTAACCAGTCATCGAACAACATAAAAAAAACTACCGCGTCAGTGCGTTGCGACTAGCGGTAGTTTTATATTGTTTGATGACTGGTTAAGTGGACCACATTTGATTAAATCTTCTTTTCCGAGGACTACTGTGTAGGTGTGATTATATGCCTGATGATGATTCCAGAAAGGAAGAATCGAAACGTCGCCAGTCAACGAAGATTATGAGAGCTGTTGAAGCATTCGGAAGAAAGGGACGAATCCGCATCCAACCAAATAGAAAACAAATCGATGCGTATTTGGAAATCGGGATCAATCGGATTTTTACTATGCTGATAGTGCAAAGCGACGACCCGCGAATGCAAATCGTGGAGAATCAACATACTGTTGTCTCATCTCAATGTAACATTGACGCTTTTTTACATGCTATGAATAATGTGGATGTAGATCATCTTAAAGTCCAATATCGGATTGTCGAATATCGAAATAAGACTACCATTCATTAAATCTATGTTAGGTTTTAACGCCAGCGCGTTTTATGTGTGAACATTAAAACAAGTTGTAGTACATGATGTTGGATGAATAGTGAAATGATGTATGATGTGTATCTGAAATCCATATGCAGGATCATACGTGCATTTCAGAACGATGCCCCAAACTTATATACGCTTTATTTGATTAATTTTATTGTCTATATATATATATATGTGTGTGTGTATGTGTGGCGAAAACTCCAAACAACTAATGTTAATGACTGCATAGAAATTGTGCAGCCGACATTTCCAGTCAAGTACAATGTATGCGAGACTGATAGAGGCGAGAGCCGCATATCTAATTTTGCTTTCCATATATATGCAATGCGATTTGATCCTCGCTTATTAGTTTGCAGTCGTACTCAAATGATTATCATGGAAGGTCGAAACGCGTCAATGCGTTGCTACTGGCGGTAGTTTTGTTATGTTGTTCGACGACTGGTTAAATACAATGGGATTTGTGTTTACTTCAAACTCGCAAACTTGATTTAAAGAATAGTAATTGATTTGCCAGCGTTCCAGTCAAATAAAACGTATGTGAAACTTTTAATGATAAGAGCTGCTTCTATTCTTTGCAAGATGTGATTAAAACTTGATTTCACACCCGATACTCAATTTTCTGCCGTTCTCTACTTTATCCCATAAGAGCCAAATGCGTCAGTATGCGCTTCGGACGGGAATTTTTCTGTTTAAAACGGGGTCGTTGATTTTTAAAGTAAACAAGCTTCATTTAATTACATTTTTTAACCATGTGCAAAACCCATATTTGCCAAATTGAATAATTCATATGTATGTGGCGAAGACTGCTCTAAAATGAAGATGGTGAAATACACAGATAATCGCATATAGGGGCACTACGTCCCCTTCACGGTAGTTTCTCGAAGAGCCTTTGCCTATAAGGTCGAATACGCTCGGCCTCTTCGGTGGGCCCTGTGTTCTGGTTGATTCTCTAAGTCTTCCTCTAGTTCACGAGTTTCCTTACAATAAACTTTGATTTAGTGGTCGATATCATGAATAATAATATCTGGTCCTGAGATTGATGCTCTTGATCTTCTGCTTTTCATCCCTTCACCGTTGTACTCCGCAGGTTGACAAGAAGAATTTGACAACGGACTTCTCAGACTGTTGCCAAGTATATGTAACTATAATTAATTAACAGGTTGAATGGTGATGCCATGCAAGAGTGCCCAGATTGATGTTGTCGGCTCATATATTATACTCCTACTTAATACCTCCGGACAAATCGTCTATTCGAAACTGGCCAAATTAAGCAATTTGAAATGCCATCACGGTGTCTAAATCTGCACTTGGCCATCTATTATGTCACGACGGCACAGTGGCCAATTGATAATATACTTGATTCGATTATTGCATTCATTAGTAGATGAATGTTTATAGAGTGTTTTGATAATTTCATAACTGCTTCCGCTGGCAGGTTTACACGCCAAAAATCTCGACTGAATCGGATCCCCCGAGGTGTCGCCCAGGCACTAATGTAGGCTCATTTGCTGACGACTGATGGCAGTGCGCTTTTATGCACAATCTAATGCAACCTTTGCTAATTTATCAATGACCATCTTTAGGGTATCCAAATTTTGATCATAATAAGTGTGTACTTCTTGAGTATGGCTAAGGACTATTTGGATCTCATTTTCTGTTTCTACGAATAAAATAGAAAAGTTGGCGTATTCCAGGTTTGTACGCCACTCATAGTTGATTTCGGAGGCATCAGTAAATACGTTAGAGACGTCGAAGTTTAACAAAGTGAGAGCAGAAAAATGTCCATGGCGAACACTAAAGACAATCTATAAGTCTAGTATGCAGATACAGACCGATGGGTCAGTGTAAACTGTTTCAATTAGACATACTTTTGGCCAAGCGCTATTAAGTATAGCTCCTTATAATATCTTGCTGGCCACGAATTATAATGCAGTGTACAACAAATCACTACTAAACGGCATGTCGTCAAGACAAAATACTGCTGCTTTACTGCAGCATAACTATATAATTAATAGTTATTCATGGGCTGAAAATGAAGTAGTTTAATCCTATTTATGGTTTAAGAGTACATTGGCTTGATCTATACTCATTGACGTGCCTGGTATATGAAACAGCGCTGAAGCAGAACCAATGCTTCATAAAGGGACATAAACTTTCATTCCTGAAAGAAAGGCTCAATTAGCAGGAATTGAATCGAGGCGAATAGTCTAGAAATGCATGAAAGGGATCTACACATCCCATTAACTTTTATAGACATTTTGAATGCACTAGCCATCTGTTATTCAGCACTGAACAAACTGATACAACTAATTGGTGTTCCGAATGGGCATCACGTAGTTTGTACATGACTGCCTGGAGCGTAATGTTAAATTGCATTTGGCAATTAAACGATTGTCATCGGATTAACTGCAAAAGCAGTTATGCATACGCGTAATTCGGGACATTTCTCTTGTATTCACGTTAGCAATAAATAGTGACATTGGAGATTTATCGGCACTGTGTTAAAGCGAATATGTGCTTCAGCGCGAGGTCCGCCTGACATTTTGACGAAACCAGTTTTGTGCTCTGCGTCCATCAATTGAATATGCAAAAGTTGGTTTCATGCGATGGAATTGAAAGAAATCGCGGAGACTTTTCTCTATTTTGTAGTTGGCAACGATAAAAGGTAATTCTTTGTTGACAAAAGCTATAAATCTCTTTGTACATACCGGGCAAATAAAATAGCGACCGTAATGCTTCGATGAGGCATCCAACACCGAGATGTCCAGCATTTTATGCAGAAGGGCTATCGGATCTGTTCGTATAGCTTCTGGCACAACTAATTTCTGTGTTTTTCCTTCTCTCATCATTATCCCTTGTTGCAGGGGCAACGCTTTATATGGTGCGGATTCCGGTGAACTGTTTTTAACTGACTGACTATTTCTTGTCAGGTGGCATCATTGCCTCGTTCTTCGGAGATCTTGATAATTAGCTATAATCGAACTGCAAGGATTCTTCTAAGCGCATCAACTGCAATGTACTTGATACCGGCTCGATGTTTAATTATTGTCTCGTGTTCCTTGAGCTCTTCAATAGCTCAATGTAATTGTATCTTTTCAATACCCAGTAATCGCCATTGCATTAGTACTATGTAATCTGCTTTTAATATTGCTCAGATACCAATATCGGAGCTAACTAGCACAAATGACATGATTCCCAACTAATAGCTAAAATGTTGCCGTAGATCTATTTTTGCTAACGTTGGATGAACACGTCTTTTGACTCCGTCCTACGAATGGTTATTTTAGTCCTAATTAAGTTGAACAAGTGCCATAGACCTATAGAAATTCATTATACCAGTAAATCGACGCAAATATTTTCTAGAGGGTGGGGGGAGGGGAACCGGTTAGAATGTTGGAATCTAAAGTAATTCACCAATCTACTTAATCTGAGATACCCATGACCTATCGGCATATTTTCAAGATTGAAATGTAATCCCCATTCTACGACATTGTTAACATCCGTTACAATCTAGTACGCAATTATCTGATCTGCACTTTGACTAACACAGGTAGTTTTCTTTCTTCAACAAAATATTTCGACTGCCTTTATCGACAGCCTTCTTCAGTTGGTTCATTCTCACTAGTTTAAACTTTAAAATTCTAGTTAAACTACTAAAAACGACCAATTGAGGAAGACCGCTGATAAAGGCAGCCGAAATATTATGTTGAAGGAAAAAAACTACAGGATAACTACCTATTTTAGTCAAAACGCAGATCTGGTAATTTCGATTAATCCAGTTTCGCAAAAATATTTTACTTTTAAGCAACATTATTCTAGTACGCAATTGTTGTTTGGTAGTTTCCTCTACAATTTCATCGTCAACGTACACTGTAGAAATAAGTAAGTCTGGCACAAAGAAGTCCATTTTCTGGTAGACTTTCAGTGCTTTCTTCAGATCAATTAGTAACCGAATGAATTGGGCAAGAAATTTGATTACTTTTACCGCTACTTGATATTGTTTTTCGGACCGAACGCTACGTTGCAAAATACCATGATTTTGGTTAAGCACGGAAAGCCACTTACCTCCAGCTAGCTGTAGAAACATATTACACAGGGCAGGCATGAGTTAAGTGTCAGGTTTAGTAACGTCGTTTATTGATTGAAGCCAGTTGCCGGCCAGAACGAATCTTGCTTTTTCGTACCGCAAAACATAGGAGCTTGCAACAGAGATGTGGATGGCCCAAGAACTCCGGTATCTCTCATTTCGCGTTACCTGAGTTGCTGCAGCCTATTTCTTTTGAGGGAGGGTGCTATATACTCTTTGTAGTTCGTATCCGTCAATTAATTCCAGCTACAGTTTAAAGTGGTAAACCGTGTGCCCAGGCCATTTGGTACAATCAGGGAGCTGGAATATTGTATTATACTGGTTTTGAAACCCTTTCCACAACTCGGGATGCTGACTTGTCTCCTCCTGAAATGGATTTCTACATATCAACTATGAAACTTTGATTTTTTGACTCTCAGTGGTCTTAACTCATTTTCTAATATAGTTTGAACTCAACGATGATGTGCGGGTTTTCGCGACGCTATAGGACAGGTTAGACATCATCAGTTTTAATAAACCAGTAAATATTTACCTCAAGTCACAATCACGGCGTCAGAAGCTTGGTGCAAAATTGCTTTGGTAGGTCGCATGTTGTTTAACGGCCAAGTCATGAGTTATACCGATAAATCAGCTCCAGTATCCAATGGCAGAATAACAAGCAGTTCGTCGAAGAGTTAACATTAATAGAAATCCTTATGTGTAGAAACAGTTGCCAGACTTACTGTTTTACGTGGGACATCTGATTCTGAGAAGGCTCTAGGATGCTCTGCTGATTCTCTTCCGTAGATGCATGATTCTGAGCATTCGAATTATATTTTTTTGGACAGCGTCTTGGTTATCAATGGTTGTGAGGTGGCGGACCTGTTGTACAATTGACCTGGCTGTTCTCTTGGAGAATTATACTGACTTCGCCGCCAAATAGGCGATTTGTGTTCACAGTTGGTGTTTTTACACATTGAGACTCCTTCCAAGTCAGTGGCAGCCTCCGTCGTTACCGGACCCTCTAAATATGCCGCGAAGAATTCCCATAATTTATGTTTCCTCTCACGGCTGTGTTATCGCGCTCATTTGTAGTATAGTTGGCTCAAGCGTGATATTCATCACTCCCAAACTTCGCAAAGCCTGGATTCTATCCTTTAGGCTTCCCGGCATGCTCAAAATAGGGCTCTATCTAGTAGGATCCAGCAGCATAATTATGATGATCACATGCGGTTGTAAACCGGACAAAGACTCAGTCAGCTTGGACAACCACCGCTTGATTTGTGCCATGGTATCCAGAGGCAACTCTCGCGGTATTGATTATAGTTGTTGTAATTCCTAAAATACCTCAGGGCTGGCACGGACGAGCTCGAATACTCTTCGTTTAACTTCTGCATACAGCAAGTCTGCTGGAAATTCGAATTGGGCTGTAACCATGCAATCCATTAAATCCTGGATGGCCACACTTAAAATCGGTGCTTCTAACGAGAAATCTTGCAATCGCACAGTGGTTTCAAATTTGTTGAACCACAACTGTGGCCTTCCCACATCCGGGGATGCAAGCATAAGATAAAATTCTTATGATAGTCAGAAATAAATGGTCAATTGGGATGTAAAAACTGAAAGTTTCGTTTTCTGCCATTTGAACTCGGTTACCATTAGTATCTTAACCTATGTCAGTTGGTTCATTTATAAGTTTTCTCTCCGTGTTAACAGTTCCTGTTTCACGCAGCCTTGACTTAGTTACTCATAACTCTGCAGAAATGTGCATTTGTTTTGATAATATTCTGCGAAGCCCTTCCAAACTATCACAAGAAGTCATTTTATTTAAGACAACACTTACTTTCAATTTTTTATTTATGGCATTTCACTCGTATGAGGAATGTCGCTTTAGTAAAACAACTTTACAAATATTGACTATTTACTAAATTCCATCATTCTTCTGATTTTGACTCATTTTAATTCGTGGTTTTTCTCCTGTGTTCATGTCTGCCCGAAATAGACCTATTGGAGCTTTCTCATTCTCAAAAATGGCTCCTGGAATATGGTAATGGAGCAAAATTGTTTTTTCTTGCGTGCTAAATTCGAATGAGGCATGTAATAAGTACTACTGCATGCGATAAAAGCAAAAACCTCAAATGCAGTTCTCCAGAATTGAATGACAGCCTGGCTCGTGGAGACATAACATGCACGATCTAAGAGACTCTAGGTTGATTAACTATTTGCGCAAGAAACAGCTAAGACAGCTAGTCTACTCATATATAATAGTGTATCTCCTTCTCTAGTTCACGGGAGGTAGCGTAAAAATTCGCCTTCTTCATATATTTTCTTTAAACTCGTGCATATGCACACCTATTTTTCCATTTGTTAACGGACACCAAAATAGCATCAGGCGCCGAAAGTTCTCCGGATGGAGGATTCTAACACAGTATTGCACTGGTTTAATCTTCTGCGTATTTCGTCGATATTGTCTCTTGTACAACTTCGGATGTCGGACTTTCTAAACAGAGTCTCAAATTCAGGCTTATTTATTTCCTGCTCCACCTTCCGTGTTTTCTTTGTCATTGCCGAAAGTGAATCTAATCGGCAAGTCGAGTTTGTTTTTCTCCACGCCTTTCCTGCTCCAAAATGTTTTTTGCTATGCGTTAGTATTTGTGATATTATATAAAGTTTCCTGTTATACCATGCTTCTATAATATTAGTCGCTAAACGGTAATATTTACTGGGATCCCTTCAATAAAAATCACTACCAAGATAATATATGCACGTTATGATTTACGAGCACTTAGTTAATTACAGGAAACCGAATAAATGAACATAAGAACAAGCAAACAAACATACATAAATTTTATGTAAAATTAAATATACGTATAAAAATAAAAACACATAGATATGCATACTGTAACAGCTAAAGGAATACGCATTCATATACATACTAAAATCTTATCCATGATCAACATTCCCATTAATAATTGGGAGCAATCGCTTAGACTTAGAATCTTTCTTTACCTAAATGGTCATTCACCCAAGGATTATGAGTACAATAGGACAGGAACATATGGCGTTTAGACACTAGCGAATGCTTGCGCCTCTGCATCTGGGCACTGATAATTTAATTTAAAGACTATAATAAAAATTTTTGTTATCTTATATAGCATCATCGTTAAACTTTGGCGACAATAACTCTCGATAAACGGTGTGTTAATTTAAAAGCACAATTATAGTTTGGCGTGCAAGATAAAAGTTAAACATTATAAACATAAATAAATCTCTTCATGACATTCTGGTTATTCGAATGACTTTAGCTGTTCTTGGACTAAATCAAATATTAATTTAAAAAATATATATACAACCAAAATTTTATACAGAAATATGTAAATAAAAGTTTATAATGCTTAAATTCAGGTACATTAATTTAAAATTGGCTCAGTAGTTCAATAGAAATTTAACTGAATATTTCATTATGATAATGGCCCTCAAAGCAATCTGAATGAGACAAATAAAAGTACATAATGTATATACGTATAGCTCAGTGGTTCATGAACATGACTAGGACGATAAGCCAGACAATTCTTTAATTCAAGTTTGCGAGCTTGAAGTAAACACCAATCCTATTTTATTTAACCAGTCATCGTACACAATAGCAAAACTATCGTCCGTCACACGTATTGACGCGTTTCGACCGAGATCATCGAGATCATCATCAGATTACGACAGAAAACTGACTAGCGAGGATCAAGCCACAATGTGTACATTTGGTGAGGGTTTATACGGGTTACATTGGAATAGCGCCAACTCCCTAGCTTGTTAAACATCAGTGCAAAGCGGTATGATACTCATAGTGAGATTAACGTTTTGCTCTGATGTTAAACAAAGAAGGTCGACTTAATTCAATACGTGGATCGATAATATTTTAAAATTCTATTTTGGGTAGCCTGCAAGAAGTAAACTTAGACAATAATTGGATTACGAACTATATTCATGCCAACTTTAGCATATCCGCCTTGTCTTTTAAAGTTATTTTCGACCAGGTGTACTGTGCATAACACTTAAAAAATGTGCAACTGTCAGCAGTCTTCTATATATTGTTCGAATGGATAAACTAGGATTGGAGTTTTTCAAATTCTACAAATTTAATTTATTTTGCTGTAAACTATATTGTTTGACAGCCAATTGAACTCTCTTATCTTTTGTTATCTTATCAATGAGCGCTTAAGTTTAATTAATGTTTTAATTAAAGTAAATAATATAAGTTAATTTTGATATCAAATGTCGTATACATTTACTTTTCGATTTTGCTTACTTTCCTGTCCTTGTCTGGTGGACGGCCAAATTTATAATTAGCTGTTTGAGCTTAATATAATTATGTGATGTAACTCGAACAAATGGTTTCCGTTAAATGACGGAGTGCTTCTCACTTTCTGTTTCTGAAACACAAAAGCGCCTAAATAAACATGATTCTTAGTAACGAAGGTCGTGGGATGCCACTGCCACTGTGTGAGAGAGAAGGAACTTAATTTCAACGTAGCGCATCCACGGCATGACCTCATAATGTAGAATATTTTATACTCGATGTGCTCAGAAATTTTGCGTTTCCGGAAGACCTTCCAGTCTATGCCGAACTTCTTGGACATTAGCAACTTTGTCTGTTAACAGTAAATTCCATTTATATTCAGAATCTTATACTCGATAATGAAGATTACCAAGCGGTTGCTTCGGAATAATCTATCTGAATCCGCCTGTGTTCAAATACTTCCTAAATGGACACACAGGATGTAGTATTCCATTTCCGATGAATCTAAATAAATTTAGTTTTAAATTCATTTAATAAAAAAACCAAGTCATAGGGAACCTAATTGAAGCTTAATTGCAAGTATATATTATCATGTTACGTCGGGAATGTAAGAAAATATATTTAGTCCTCACCTATAGGTCGAATGGCGTGTCGCTTACGAGTGCTTCAAAATGGGGCAACAACTCATTCATAATATAAAAGTGAAGCACATAGTATTAAAAAAACAAAACAATGTTAGAAACAGAATAATCGAAGTACTTGTTCTCACCCACAGTAGAATTCAGATGGGTTAATGATAATAAGCCATAATTAAACAAACCTACCAAATAAATTATTTTTGTCGCCAAATCCATATATTTTTTTGCTCTTTCATGTGTTTCTTGCGTAGTAAGTGTGTGAGCAGGATGTTAAATTGGCATTCTCAAACACTTGCTCAACCAGCGTAATCGATGTTACATAACAAGATTCAATGGTTATTGAACGTCATAGTACATCGGTTACAAACAGGTTAACTTATAAACTTAGCTCTTTATTAATGCTTCCTGACGCTCAACTGTGAATGGCTTAACCGGTTCGGGCGAATTTATCGATTAATACAGCTTTACAGACGCTGGTAGTTATAGCACAAATCAGGATCGACTATATGTCCACCTTCAAGAACTTAGTTAAATAGTTAATCATTTCCGAATTGATTTTCATAATTTAAAAAAGCTGCAATTAGAAAGGCGTTCTTTAAATCAAGTTTGCGAGCATCAAGTAAACACCAATACCAGTCACCGAACAACATAACAAAACTACTGCCAGTCGCACACACCGATGCGTTTCGACCGTCCATGATCATCATACGAGTAAGACAGCAAATCGACTAGCGAGGATCCAACCGAATTGCAGTTATATGGAAATCAAAGTTAGATATGCGGCTCTCACCTCTAGCAGTCTCGCAAACATTGTACTTGACTGGAAATGTCAGCTGCACAATTTCTACGCAGTCACAAACATTAACTGTTTGCAGCTTTCGCCACACATGTATATATATATATATATATATATATATATATATATATATATATATATATATATATATATATAGACAATACAATTAAACAAATGGTGGTAGTTTGGCTATAATGACCACCTTTATGCGTCTATCTTGAGATCGTAATAGTTAAGCACTTCTTAAACACAATTATCAGTCACATAATTAAAATTAGAATTTTCGAAGCTTATCTCGTCGTAATTCCGAAGTTTCACTACATCGTCAACTACACCGTTTTCAATATGTTACTGCTGATGTGATTTTGGATGGGCTTGACGAGTTGCGCATCAGAAGGTGATTTAACTACTACTCCCTCTGCTGTATGAATACTGATAACACCTTACACTTACCATTATTATATGTTGATATGTTTCGACGCTGTTTCCAACTTATTGGCGGAAATAATCCATTTTTGATCTTTGTCATTCATATGGCCGGCAATAAACTCCTCGGAAACCTTACGAATCAAGGTGCTATCTCATTTTAAATTTGTTGTATGTCGCGTTTTAAAGAAGTTCATTGTTAGTAGAGATAATAAACGAGCTTACGAAAAAAAATGAGGTTTACTTAAGCGTATCATTCAGAACACACTACAAATGGCCTAGTAACAGAATAAACAAGGCTGAACGAATTCTGCACAATTGCATCAGATTTTACTGCATAGATATGCTGACACAATATGAGCTACTGCATTGTGCGTAATTTCTATATGATTTTAGCGGCCATGAGGTTGGTCCGATGCATTAATATTTCCCGACACTAGCCGCGATACGTTCTTGAGTTTTGAACAGAAGCTACCAAAGTCAGCTTACCAGAATGCAGTCTATTGGAGTAAAATGACATATTATCCTCATATTACTACGCCTTGTAGCAAGATGCCGCGCGTGGTGCTAGAAAAGTGAGTTCAACTTAGCCAGATTAAGCTGAAGGGCAAGATTGGAGAGTCTGCTGCCGTTATCACAGCCATTTTGAGCCAGGGTCCATCTGCCTATAACTCCATTTCCCGCACAGTTTTGATCTTGTTTGACATTGAAATCAATAGTAATCATTTGTTATCGGATCTCCTTGCAAGACTAGAGACTAAATCCGATAGCCATTTGCCGAGTAGCTAGGAACTGAGGCGTAAACATTTACGACTTTGTGAACCAGCTTTTCTAAGCAAACTATAATTTATAATTCTCCAGTGAAGTAAGCCTGTCGCTGCAGCTGTGATAGAAAAAAGGCCACAATATAATTAGACGGGAAATTCTTGCATTGGGGTAGAAGAAGTATCGAATCTTCTCGTAACATAGGCCAGAATGGGAAACATCGTGAAATGTTCAAAGCAACTCTGGTCTAATAGAGACAAGCAATGCAGATCCAGTGCTCTAGTAGTTCTGCAGCCGTAAAAGTCTGAAAAGATCACGAGAATCAATAGAAAAACAATCTTCTTGTCTGAGCAACGCGCGAGGACCGGCAAATGATGCTGAAAGTCCTCAGTTTGTGTTGCGTCGTGTAATTTTGTACAGTAGAGCAGAGGTAGCATAGCTATTTGCCTTCCTACTACTTATTTCTGGAACTAGTGCATGTGAGCACAGTTTCTTACGATATATAACGTCTGACATAAAATTATGCAATAACCTTTCCCTGATGTATATGACGATATTGTTCCTTCCACAAAATCACATCATGTACCTGCAACCCTGGGGTAATCAATTTTAGGGCCATCTGCAGTAACCTGATTTCGGTTAGCCGCCCTCCACTTTTCAGCAGGTAAAGCAACTATTTCATTCGACACGTCTGCTGACGTGTTGTGTTCATGTTTGCTCGTTGACTGTAAGAGATCTGCATGTTGCCCATTCCCACTGGGGTTGTATTATTAGGATTCAGAATCATCCTGCTCAAAATTGGTTTGACAGGTTCCATCTTCTCATCGGTTCAATTTCAAAGGGTTTCTTGTCTTAATTAATTTACTGATCCAGGATAGTTAGTAACCCCGGAACAGAGGAACTGGAATTTTGAAATGTAATTTAAAAAGCCTTTACCTGGTAATGAAAATCAATAAAATAAATTCGTTGCGTTTTAAAATTACGCAGTCGAAAGCTAGAGAAATTTTTAACTGGACGACCGGCATAACCTAACTAGTTCTACCGGTAACTTAGCACGAAACAAATATTTCGTATCTTGCGAAGTATCAATTTTGTTTTTACTGAGCAGCTTGCACCAATTGATAAAAAAGGTATGGACAGGTTAAGAGCAACCTGCCAGACACAGAGGGTCATGTTCAAATAAATTTAGCCACTGAAGCATGCAGGCATATCAATCGGGACGTTGGTGCACGTCTGCCTTAGTTCGCAGATCATCGAATAGGAAGAATGGTTACCTAGTTTTTCTTACAGACAACGTATAACCACAAATACAATGTATAATATGTATACTGCATTCGCCGTTGATCAAGTTAAAATAAATTTGTCGTTTCTGCGAAGTGTTGCTAAATGGTTAAGAAATAAAAAAGCTATTGAGATCAGTTATACAGACATTTCCGACTATCTTTTACTTTCTTCTTCTTCCTAATAGATTATATTAGTAAACCCAATTTTGATTTTCTAATTATTGAAAAAATTATTCATAAAGGTTTAAATAGACATTCAAGTCAGTGCATTAGATGTATTAGCACTGTAACAAATTATGCAATTAGAATCTCTAGCAAAAACACTGGATAAAATTGAAATTTGTATTATCTATGCATATGACACGAAAATATATAATCCTACAGGTGTAGAAAATCCTTAATATTTCGTTGTTGTTTTCGAATTCCTGCTACCACAGCATCGTCTAAAGCAGGACAGAAGGTGTCGGTATTGTTCCTATTAAATGAGTTAACTTTTCCGTAAAGTAATCCGTCTCTGCGATTAGCCGACTTTGTTCGGGAAACATAAAGGCGTCTCCTAATAAAAATTCCAAAAATAGAAAAAAACGTTAGCCATTTTTTTTGTATCTGCAGAAGCTCGGACTAAATACTGCACTGACTAAATTAAGAAAATTTCTCCAACCAATGTTTCCTATAAGGAAGAGCTACAGTTTTTGGTATTTAACAATAATTGTTTGCGCGGGTGGTGGTAACAACTCTTTAAATCAAGTTTGCGAGCTTGAAGTAAACACCAATCCCATTGTATTTAACCAGTCGTCGTAGTTTAGTTTTTGGTATTGCCTTGGCTATGACTACTACTAATTCTACTACGCTAGCACACTACGCTGATGCTTTACGGCCACAAAATCATGAAACTCAAAGTTATATGGGGACTGTAAATGAAAACTAGGTCGCTTGTCGGCTCTCTGAGCTTAGATCATGTGACTATGTGACTATGAAGAACATGAGAGATCAAATTGAGCAATTGGATTACACAGAATTTCATTTTGGTGGCAGATTATCTTTAAGCTCATAGCGCAGCGATAATGGCGAATGACTCTTGGATAAACGCCTGGAATAGAAATTATACTTGAGTAGCATATATTTCAGGCGAAGTTTAAGACGCTGTCACTTTCAGAGCACCTGATTCTAAGTACGTGTGACTGAAAGTAGATTTGCTATATTCTGCTTATTGGCTACATAGATTTGGATTGATGTTTATCTCAAGTACGCATACTTGATTTAGACAATATAATCATTATCAGTGCTACGATTATTGACTCAATTCAATAATTATTGCAAAGGCAGCGAAAATGTGTGGTTTTGACTGCATAGAGATTTTCCTGCCAATATTCCTGACAAGTTCAATGTATGCGAGATTCCTAAGTGAAATCACTGTATTTGTGATCTTCCATAAATTTGATATACTTTGCAGTTACGTTTTTGTTAGTCAGTTGTCTGAAACAAGGTATTTTACTTTCATTGTCCATATTATGATTCCGAATGCTTTGAGTCCGTCTTCCTGGCCACTTTGTGAGCAATAAGCTCATGATGCCACAAAAAATTTTGATAACTATTAAGGCAGATGTTAAATTTTGGCTAAACGGATTAATTTTTGCTCATCAGTAAAACTTATAATAATAACTGACCTATCACGAGCTAAGCACGAATTATATTAGTTAGATACTCATTGTTGAGGAGAACTAATATATAAGCAATTGGGTATTAGGTGTTGCGCACCTGGTAACAATTTAGCTCAAATAGAAACAGATGGATAACCCTAAGTCAGCATGAACGGTAAGTATAATCTAATGTGAAAATTTGTTTCGTGCTTACTGGCGACACAGCAGTAGGAGCCGGTATTACGCTCTATACCAATTATATATTTGCGCGTGGAATATGGGACATTTGGACGGTACAATCTCCTATATGAATGTGTATACCAGTAATTGTGGACCTAACTTCATAAAGTCTTCAATGCCAAATCACTAAATATAACTTATACCAAGATTGTAAAGGGTAACAACACTACGGTTGTCGAGTAGATACATGATACTAACAATATGGTTGCCCAGTCGTTACATTGTAACAACATGATGGATTTCAAGATATACTAAATGTCACTAAAAATAAGTATTACAACTACTCCTGGACACCTGGCCTCGATCGATGTCAGCTATCACATTTTGCGGTAATCATGACATCATTTAATAAAAAATATAACAGTTTGATACTGTTTTGTGTGGAGAAATAATATGCGTATGAGATTATAACTTCCGTTCATGATGACTATGGTTTGTCCTTCTTGTTCCATTTGAACTAATTTGTTATTAGATGCGCAAAACCTAATACACGATATCATGTATAATGTTTATTTATGTTCATGTACCTATATCTGTGAATTATTCAGGTAGATATATAGTTACCTGCATATGCAAGTTCATATAAGCGTAATTACAATTATCTCGTAATTATTATCGATATTCACTATATAAGAGTACATCTTATATTACTAAACGAACACTGGTCGCACGGGCGGTGATAACGTTTATTTATCCATATTATGGTAGAGCCTGTGATCTCGTTTTCTATGTATTCTAAACCCGCTCTTCAAAACGCGACATCTGCCAAGTACTTCAGGTATAAACCCAAAAACAAGGTGTACTCTTATTTATTATAATCAAGATTGCGAACTTCATATAAACACTAAACCCATTAATTGCATACATTTGTCATGATAAACTAGGAATTGTATAGTGTAGTGAATGAATTTTCCTTTCTACACTACACAATTCTTAGTTTATCCTGACAAATGTATGTACTTAATGGGTCTAGTGTTTATATCAAGTTCGCAACCTTGATTATAATAAATAAAAGTACACCTTTTTGTGGGTTTATGCCTGAAGTATTCGGCAGATGTCGCGTTTTGAAGAGCGGGTTTAGAATAATTAACAAACGAGATCACAGGCTTTACCATGAGATGAATAAATAACTTTTTACGATACTGGATATTGCATCATTAGCTGATCTGTGTGGTGGATAACACAGAATTGTGTCCCAAATTTATATTACCAACGAAGACTATAAAGAACCTATTTTCTGGTCGCTTCATCAGTCTACAACTTTATATATGTTGTTAAGTAAAATTATTGAAGTGTTATACAGTCCCTGTTGTGCTTAACAAGGTTTTTTTAAAACCACTATCTTCATTTTTACTCCGAATATTTCGGCTTTCAGTTACGGACGTCATAATCAAGGATAAGCCCATCGCTTAAAGAAATTTGCCAATTATTATATAAAGTATTAATTTTTTTAAATGCCTCATTTAATAATCATGAGCCGTGTATATGTGTACATGTTCGCACGTACACTCTAATCCAATTGAAATTAAAGTGACTTAATAAAAAATGCTTACAATTTACAAGATAAGCGTATACCATACCCGTGTGCTTATTTAGGAAAGCGAAGCAATCCGTTAAATATTATTTACTGTACGTGTATATTCATCTGAGTGAAGCGAAAGGGATGAATGCAAATTCCTCTTTGCACACGTCTAACTAAATTTTTTAAACTTAATTTGTTAAATGATGTATTTGTAAGTGATTTCAATGGTTAGAATTGGCGGGATAATGAAAGTATACCAAAATCAAAATGTTGTCATTGAAAATACAAAAGATTTAGTAAAATAATAATGTTAATTAAAGTAAGAAGTTACAAACACAAAAATGCAGTTTAGAACATCACCAACATTGCATTACATTGAATTTAATTAGAAATGTCGGCTACATAGATTCTATGCAATCACAAAAATAAAATGAATGCAGATTTTGTCACATACATATACGTTATACAATAATCATTGGTTGCGCGGATGGTGAAAAATATTATTTAAAGCAAGTTTTCGAGCTTGAAATAAATACCAATCTCATTTTATTTAACCAGTCCCACTACATAACAAAACTACTGTCAGTCGCATGCAATGACGCGTTTCGAACTTCTTTGATGTTCATCAGAGCAGGACGGAAAAACTGACTAGCAAGGATCAAACCGCACTGCGTCTATTTGGAAAGCCAAATTAGATATGCGGTTCTAACTTTTAAAAATTACGCATAAATTGTACTGTGAATTGATATAAATAACGCAATAGACATGGATAGGTGACTACTAGAGATGAGAGCAGCATATTTAATTTAGTTTTCCATTTAAATGCATTTCAGTTTGATCTTCGCTGGTATGTTTATTGCCGTCGCGCTCTTATGATCATGGAAGTTCGAAATGCGTCAATACGTGTCACTGATTCTAGTTTGGCTATGTTCCGCAACTGGTTAGATACAATTGGTTTAGTGTTTATCCATAGCGCACAAACTTAATTTGCAGTAATGCCATGACTATCCACGCAGACAGTGTTTGTCTAATTCAAAGTAGATGTCTACAGGAATGATACTTACTGGGGATCTCTCTTAATTTCAAGTTAAATTATTGGTATAATAAGAAAATCGGCATTTTAAAATCATGCATAAAATAAAGAAAGTTTGAGTGAGACAGACCTTGAGAAATCTTCACTGATAATAGGTATTATCTTAAATTAATAGAAGCGACGATGATATATTGAAAACATAAATTTATACATAATTGGAAGTAATCTAAGGCGGATAGATCAAAGGAGGATCGTAAAATCATGGAAATACAGGAATCCGAACTAAACAAGAAAATTAAATCACTAGCATCAAAATCCAATGTACGAACAAATTAGTAACAGTCCATTACCCTAAGCTCCTAACTCCCTAAACAACATTTGGCAAAAATAACATTAAACACATGAAAAGAGTATTAAATTCCACGTAAGCACTGTAATTTCACTTATGTGAATGTCGCTATGTGCCCATTTATTTTAAGGAGAATGCGATATCGAGCTGCAGATATATATGGACTTGCTAATAGATCAGATCTTGCATGGCGTACGTACGAAGCCGGTCTACTGGATTAATGACCTTTTCAACGCTATACAAAATTTAGTTTATACTGGCAAATGTATGCACATAACTGGTCAGGTGCTTATATCGAGATCGCAACCTTGATTAAAGTAACTATTATCACCGCCCGAGAAGCCAATGTTTGGTTATTTAAATGAGATTGTTGTCCACTAGTACCTACATGTGGTCGTATTAGATTAATACGATTGATTAGGGGATCTACTGAATTTAAATTGTGAGTTAACAGTATGAATTTGGCAGCGGGAGGAAGTCCAAACTATTGGCTTGGAACACATCACTAAATAATGGCATTAAGTGAAGACTGTACGAATGTGAATAAGAAACTCGAGTTATTAAAGGAGATAGAACTTTGAACTAAGATTAGCTTAGAAGATTTTTAACAGTTTCTTCACTAATTTTGGGATTACTTTATACTTTCATCCTTTATTACTTATCTATTAATTTATACCCATTATAGAGAGTTAAACCTAATAATGAGCTTTTGTGATAAATATCACACAATCTCTACTAGATTACTATGATTTTTCCTTCTGAAGTCAGTTTTCTCAATTTCGTTTCTGACCGTCGTTTATTTTATCTTCTTATCTCAGTCGAGTTTATTAGGTTACTAAATCTCAAGTATTTACCCTTGCATGATTTAAAGACGTGTAGATAAATTATCATACTACTTTCATCATGAGGTAATTCACTAGTGAATACAATATTTGACGAAGAACATGTAAAATAATGTGTTGTGGGTGCAAAGCAGCGTTACATGAATCATTTCAGGTTCACTTATTCAAATGCATTTAATTATATTTAATTGATTACTTTACTGTTATAAACACACACGGGCGTTTCGTATATGAATCGTTAGTATTTATTGTGGGGTCACTGCAGTTTCACCTTAATGAGCGTACACTGGAATACACATACACGCACACATAAATGGCGCACACTTCCCAAGTGAACAGTCAGTTATGTTAAAGTTACCTACCAATAAGTATGGATTAATCCGTTCAGTTGAAATTTGCCACTTTGCTTAATAATTTTCAGATTTCTTGGACCGATGAGCTTATCGTTGACGATGAGTTCTGGAATTGGACCCCGAAATATCCGGAGGAAAAATGATGACAGTAACTGTAAAAACCTTGTTTCTCGAAACAATGATCAGGTAATTAATCACTTTCCTGTCGCAAAAAAATTCATTTATAAGTGTAAAGTAGTTCGTCTTACGTTTGCAAAGAAGAATTGACATTAATTGTTGGAGTTTCATTTAAATGAATGTACACGATCATTCGTATTTGAATGCACACTTCACAGTTATAGACACAAATAAGGTGTACATTTATCTAGTGAAACATCAGTAACTTCTATGTGATCACTGTAGTTACACTTAGATGGGTGTAAACATGTAAGTAATTAAATTTAACCGAATGAATTTCGATATAGAACACACACACACATATACAGGCATGAAAACGATTACATAGTGGAAAATAAATTGTTATTCTGAGGTCTGACCGAATGTATAAATGTAATCGTTCAAAGGAAATAAAATACGTCTTAATTATTGTCAAAGTTTTTGTAGATTAGTCGACCTTGGTTTTGCTCACGATATTTTATTATTATTATTATTATATTATTATTATTATTATTATTATTATTATTATTATTATTATTCATCAGCTGATATTGTGTTCTAGCTAAAATTAATAGAAAAGTATTCGTCTTCCCATATGTCGATGTGCAATTTCCACTCTCGAAATATAAGGTATTACTAAAGGATATCAAGAGCTCATTTCAACTACATGGTGTCAAGTTATTGACTTGGTTTTCGTAGACAGGTTCACATGTATTGATAGGTATATCTTTAATACAGGCATTGTAAATGGCGAGGTGAATTAATTAAATTTAACCGAATGAATTTCGATATAGAACACACACACACATATACAGGCATGAAAACGATTACATAGTGGAAAATAAATTGTTATTCTGAGGTCTGACCGAATGTATAAATGTAATCGTTCAAAGGAAATAAAATACGTATTAATTATTGTCAAAGTTTTTGTGGTTTACTGAGCTTACCGTTGACAAAAGTGCATGGAAGACAGTTCCAGAATATTTTGAATAAAATTATGGACTTTGACGAAAGAACTGTTTCACGCAACGAGGAGCAGGTATTCAGTATATTTTCTGACACGCAAACAATTTTGTTTTGTTTTTACTGTTGAACAGCATCCGATCATATTTCAGAATGATTGCGACATTAGTTTGTACCACAAGGAAAAAGAGGAAAATATCGATCGATTGTGGCCTGTTGAACATCAATTCCATCTTCAAAAAAGCAATCGTAATTCATGCGATCATTACCGTGGTATCTACTCTATTCTCTTCGACTTTTTATGCCATCTTAGTGCTTTTTGTGAATCAATTATGTGAGGAGAACAGGTTGGATTAAAAACAGGAAGAAATTGCTTAGATAAAAATTCTAAACTTAAATAGCTACATGTATTTTGCCATTACAAAATAACATTGCATCAGGAAATCGTATGCTAATTAAATTTGTTAGTAGAATACAAGCTATTTATACGGACTATTCTGATTGTGTTATGGTATATAATGAATTGTCTCACAATGTTAGTACCACCAGTGGTGTTCGACAAGGTTAACCACTTTCTGCATTATAACTTAACTTTGTCGCTGATTCCACAACGAACTGTACTTGCATACGATCTGAATGCAGTTGACGAAGTTTTCCATGACTGTAGATTAGTCGACCTTGGTTTTGCTAACGATATTTTATTATTATTATTATTATTATTATTATTATTATTATTATTATTATTATTATTCATCAGCTGATATTGTGTTCTAGCTAAAATTAATAGAAAAGTATTCGTCTTCCCATATGTCGATGTGCAATTTCCACTCTCGAAATATAAGGTATTACTAAAGGATATCAGAGAGCTCATTTCAACTACATGGTGTCAAGTTATTGACTTGGTTTTCGTAGACAGGTTCACATGTATTGATAGGTATATCTTTAATACAGGCATTGTAAATGGCGAGGTGAATATGAAAACCAATAATATAGAGTAGTCTTTTCCTTACTTTGCCATTTATAATGAAACGAGTGCAACACATTTCACCTTAAAGGTCGTGTGTGCAACGTATCTGTGTGTGCAGGTTTGACAAACGCTAATGATACTTGGACATCTAAAGCTGAAGGTTTTTTATCCTTTCAGGTATTCGATAAACTTTGTCTGAGAAGCATAACTATTACTAATTATAAAAATTAGGCACTGCTGATGTATCTAGCCGTAATTTCAAACCCCTCAACATATGCTCAGTCACGTTTTATGTGTGCCAACTGTGTGATTTCACAGTAGAGTGCCATTTATTTAAACGGTGCCAGATAGGCATAAAATATTACGCGTTCAGGACTTCACATGGCGAAACCACTAGTAGTCACACACCATTAAAGAAACTGAAAATGAGGTACCGAAATGTAGGCAGTCAACCAATATTAGATCGCACCTCATTTCCAGTGTTTTGTGCGAATGATGTGAAAGTCTTCAGAGTGATGGGACGAATCAGTACCCAGCCACCACAAGGACGAACTCAACACGTACTTGCAAATGAGGATCGATCGTATATTTTCCGAACTGATAGTGAAAACCTACCATCCCCGAAAGACAACCGTAGCAACTTTAAATGTGATGATCGCACTACGCAACATAGAACAACAACTTTCATTGGCCAGTGCATATTATAATGTAAAACGAGAAGATATTGACTCATTTTATTTCGTCAATAACTTCTAATTGAACTAAGTTAACGGTAAATAAATACTCCTTTGATGCATCATTTTTTATATATCTGTCGATTTCCTCTTTAAGTTCATTTAAGATAGACACGTGTGTTTTCCTGCCCGTCCAACATCCGAAAATGTAACTTCAGAAATGCAGTAAAACTTAAATTTCACATTATTAATCAATATTTTACACATGTACATTGAAAGTTACCGAGCAATTCATTATGGATTTCATCAGAAAAGCTATACGTTTTCTATCTTAACATTCAAATTTTAAATAATTCGTTCCAAAATACTTCCATACACATCTTATGTATATCGCTAGCACCTACATAATAGTGAGGACCCTCATTTTCAGCTCATTTACAAACGTAAAGACCATCAGTCTAAAGAATTAAATTTTTCTACTTTTTCATATCGAGACACAAAGACAGACGTTTAACGAGGAATATGTTTCGAAACAAACATAATCTGAACGGTAAATCTATTCTCCAAGAACAGCCATCAATTTAAAAAAAGAGTTCACCTTTTACGTAACTTGTCTAAACGAATAGTTTACTCTTCTTAATAAGGGTTTAAAGCAAAAAAACTCGTTATTGTTGAAAAAGTATAAAAATAATCGACTTTCCAAAATTATTGTGAAAGTAGTTCTGCATTGCCGTGCAATTTGTGTTCTTTGGTCACGAAAAATCTCTTCTGTGTTCAAGATGAATATAAATTACGGAGTATGTTTTGCCACGTGGATTATCAAAAACGATTAATTGAAGCAAATACCGGTAAATGTCACAACCGAAATACAGATAAACCACATCCAGTCAAAAGGAAATGTGCGAGTTCATCATTTCAAAGTTATATGTTAGTCAAATAAGTTAACAAATGGACTATAATAGAGGTGACAACTCGGCTCTTTTCTAAACAGTCAACGGGAAAATTCAGGAAATAAAGGAATGAAATAAAATAAGACTACTTTTGAACTACAATCAAAACTATCAACTATGAAAATGAAGTGAAAATACACATGATATAATTTTCAAACGTGATTTATTCGAGGGTGTCTAACCAATTGTTAAATATACAAATTCAAAGAAATTTTAAAATAAATAGCCTAAAATATCGTTTCTACAAGGCATATTATAAATAACCTGGATTTTCGTTAATTTGTAGAGTGAATGCACAAGATGCATCAATGCTTGAATTTGCAAAAGCGGTATTGGAAATTTGTAAAAATGAAATTAAACCGCCATGGTTTCAGTTAAGCTTATATTCTCTAATGCATTTTGACCAACCAATAACAATTTTTCTCTTATTGGTAAGGCTATGGTGAGTATCAATAAACATCGACCGCTGATCCCCTGTTCTGGTAAGGATACCCCATCTGGCAGATGTTTGAAACTGTGTAGACCTGTTCATGCACTCATATTTCACGTAAATTATTACACGTACAACGAAGAATATTTTATTTTGGTCAGTTGGATAATTCTTGTGATTTAGTCCAATGCATTTCGATATGAATGATATTATTTCTAAATCGAATCATTTATATATATATATATAACATATATATATATATATATATATATCTATATATATATATATATATATATGTATATATATATATGTATATATATATATATATATATATATGCGTATGGATTTGTGCACCTTACATAATTATCATGCTTTTCGGAAACCATTTATATAGATTGCGTGAGATTAGTATAAATTGCAAAGCAACACACAGACACACGTATTACACCAGCCTGTTGCACTGAGCATATCTACTTATCTGTCCATTGTTAAGACGTAGAAACATTCAATCATTACTTAGCATCATATATCATTATTTCAGTAGTCTGTGGTTGTTGTTAATATTACTAATAGTTATACTAGTGAGTCTATATTTGATGCACCTGTTTCTTATACAGACCAGCAGTGACTTTATCTACTCAAAATAAAACTTCCTCTATTTTTGAGCATTTATTACTCTTGCTATTGGGACCGTGTTTCACTTAATACTAATAGTCAATTTTGCCTACATTATTCTCCATATAAATTAAAACTTTTACTAATTTTTATAATTATAATTTTATTGGCATTTATTCTATTACTAGCATTAAACTGACTAAAATTTCTGTATTAAATCTTAAGTTGTTCTTCTAATATTTTTATTATTTTTCAGAATTTTTCGTATTATTTAAAAAAATAAAATTTTATAAATAAGTATAAGTGCCAATAATATTAGTATTATAATAATTTTACCTGTCATTAAAGTTCATGTCTATTTAGGCGTTTTACAACCAACATCTGTATTTTGATATTGTGTAACAAGTAGGTTATATGAACCAATGCGTGATTTCCTGCTAAGAACTCCATAAAAGCATCCCAATCTCCTTGAATTCGTCGTCCGAAAGACCACAGATAAGCATTTCAAAAGTATAGCTGTGCTTGTAAAAACGCTAGCTAATATCTGCTCATCTATGGGCTAACTCCATTATTTTTATAACATTTTCTAGTCACAATACCGCGAGCGGTTATCACCATCAAAAATAAAATCCTCTGGCTAAACGTAAAGATTAGCATGCGTATACCAAGTGTGAAGCGACATACGGGCTTGCGTGTTTGACATATTTGTATGTGAACGTTTTCGTGTCCAGATACACAAACTTAACGTCATTTCAATATAATAATGCGATCGTGTTTATAATAGTCGTATTTTGAGTAACTTTTAGTAGCATTTTTGCATGTGTCATTCTTCTGCAAAATGTCAAATTTCAACAGACTGCCCTTACCATCAGTTTTGCTTACTTAGTTATTGCACAATCTTTAAAAGTAAGCTCTATCAGCCTTGTGATCAGTAACTGTTATTATCTGTGTGAATTAATATGAACTGTTCGGTGGATATTAATATGTGCTACACTGCACTGTCCTCGTGCTCACGCTTTTGAAAAGTTGTTTACAATTGTTCTCCGCGTTCATAGTCTCCGCGTGGATCCTGAAAGTTTATTGATTCCAAACTGTTGTTGAACATCCCTGTACAAAGGTTTGGCTAAATCAATTACTAACAGTAGTCTTACAAGTAAACGTTTAGTATATTGTAGGGGCATGTGTTTCGTTGGTGAAGTACTTTGTTAAGCAAAGTAGAGAAGCCTTTAAATTTAAGATAAAGAATTAATTCACTTGCATCAGGTGTTGACTACTTATACGCATTCATTTACTTATTGTGGTGAGGAATGACACAGTAATAAATCTGCGATATGCTTTATTTTTGACAATGCTTTTGAATCACTTGTCATCACTCCTGCCCAATTAAATAAGCACCAACTTATAGTTCAATCAGTGTTGATTTACGTCGAAATCCACATATTAGTGAGGTAAACAGAATAATTGACAAATTAACTGGACAATCAAAAGGTCAGTTCTGTGCGTTTATGTCAACTGACTGCTCATTATTAAACCGCTATTTTTATAGAAAAACAAATGCTCAAATAGACCTGAAGTGTAAGGACGAATAACAATATGAGGTGTAGAAAAGCACATGCAAATGAGGACAAACACGAAAAACAGATTACAGAATAAAAAGTAAAGAATTGCAACATCCATGCGCAAATCTTACCGATCTTATATTAAACCCAAAATACATTTAATTTCATGTAACAGCAAGTAGCAGTGTGCACCAACGTCGTTTCGAGTGCTGTCCGTACCAAGAGCGTTATACACATTACTCACCGTTCAATTGGACATTTTAATTCTAGAAATCATTATGGATCATCCTACAGGTGACGAAGGTCATAGAGGTGCCAGAGAAAAGAAACCTCCTGTGCAGGCTGATCTCATTACGGAATGGCAAGCTGGATGGAATGTAACGAACGCTATACAGGTAAGTCGTAACAATATCGTTATTTATGATTAGTTATGTAAAAATAAAACTATAAGCGAAATTTTAATTAAAAGTTTTAGGAAATAAGTATGTAAAAGTAACACTCATTTACTTTACGATCTAAATTTTACTGTATACACCTAGCCTTACTCAAAAGGGAAAATTTTTGTTGGCATGTTGCTTTTTCACAGGAAAAGTACGTTTGGTGAATCATGCACGGGCGACACCAATCGTATACTGTATATACCAGGTTGGTATGTGCTCCTACTAATGGGAAATCTACTGCATACACATAGGTAGAAATAGGTTCCGTTAGATGAAGATTGTAGTTGAATATTTTATTTTACGCTTGATAGAGGATGTTTGGCGGTAGATATTATCAAAACTAAGTCAGCTGCACAATATATGAACGGCAACGTGCAGAAAATCCTGGTTCGGAAGTTTTGAAAAGAGAGATTAGGATAGACGAAAAACTCTGGGAGTCTTATAGAAGACATGCTATAAGAAATTGGTCTGATTAATTCTGCCTTGTTAGGTTGGCCTCTCTGACACCCACCACGAAGTAGATTGAAACCTCCGGTTATGTGTACATGCATATATGCTTGAAAGTATGTATGTATGCACGCATGTATGCATGTATGAATATATGAATATATGCATGGATGCGAATATGTATGGATGTATACATTTAGGTTTGTTCCCATGAATGTATAGAATTTAAAATGCAAAGTGTGAGCTGTAAGTCTGCGAAAAGTTGATCATGTGTGCATGTTTGTATGTCTGTATGTATGTATGTATGCATGTATGCATGTATGTTTGAATGTATATATGCATTTATGTGAATATGTATGTACGTACGTATGAATTTCTAGTATTTAAAATGCCAGGTGTGAGGTGCAAGTCAGCGAAAAGTTGATTAGTTAGCAAAACAAAATGATTAATCTAGTTTCTACAAGCATTTCCTACCTAATGGCTACTGATTATTATGAAACAACAATTCGCTCCACACTTGCTCTGTATTGAATTTAATAATGTGATAACACAGCCAATTTGCCTCGACTCACTTGATTAAATCCTTAGTGGGCGTGGAGTTTAGTTACATTTATACTGATTAGACTAGCATTTCCATCGCAATCTAGTGTGTCGTGTATGCGGTGAGGCTTTCAAGTTTTAAAAATAACATGTTTCTCTTTATGAGTTTATACCACATTTGACTATTGCGAACCATTTGATAGCATCCGTGTGTCGGTAAAATTTTGATTCCATTACATCTCCAGGTACACAGGGTGCCTGTTTCCGTTATGGATCGATTCTCATTAGTCCAGTAACTTTAAAGCCTTCCACATGAGCACTATCCATCGAAAATACTTTATTACCAATTTTTTTATGAACAGTACACGTGTGGAAGAATTTGAAGTTACAGGACCAGGGAGAACCAATCAATTACAAATGCAGACACGCTGTGCATCTTGCAATGTAATGGAATCAAGATTTCATCGACTTACGAGTGCTTTCAATTGTCCCACTGTAGTCAGTCGCGGTAGAAAATCATACGGTGAGAGCGTTGCGCAAAATACCACATAATTTCGCGAACAGGTCTCGAACCGAAGCAAACGTGCCCAGGTTCGAGCCCTGTTCGCGGCAAATTCTGGCCAGTACATGATGAGTTCCCAATAAGGATGTAACAGTTCTACTGGATGAATTGCCTTTTCTATACTATACAATTCTTGGTTTATACTGACATATGTAAGTAATTAATGGGTCAGGTGCTTATGTCAAGATCGCAACCTTGATTATATTTACTCATTTATTTGTTTGACATCACATGTGCATATCTTTGATGACAGCTCCATTTATTATATATCGCCTCGAACAGCATTTATTCTAGAGCGACTCTCATATTTTATTTATGATGAGAATGGCAGTTTTGTTACTATTGGTGCTAAAGGTTTGGTAAGGCTAACTATTTCGAAATTGGAAGAATCCCCAGCATCGTGTACGCTAGCAACATTGGAGGCTTGATTCTAATCTGACTGTTCGGGATTGTTCATTGACACTGATGACGTGCCAAAGAGTAGCTCAGTGGTTAGCACACCAGACTCGGAAGCAGACGTGCCCAGATTCGAGTTATGTCCGCGGAAAATTATGGACAGTACGAGATGATTTCCCAATAAGGACAAAATCGGTCTACTGGATGAATTGCCTTTTCAACATTATACAATGCTTAGTTTATATTGACAAATTTATGTATATAAAGGGTTAGGTGTTTATATATAGATCGCAACCTTGATTATAGTAATTGTTATCACCGCCCGCGCAACCAATATTCAATTAGTTATATAAATTTTCATTTCAATAACACTTCCCCAGGTAGCGTGATGTCTGTTCGATAAAGACAGATTAGGTGTGGTTAGTTGGAACTTCAGGTCTAAAAGTATGATGTATAGGCACCACCTAAAGGAAAGTCTAACCGAGAAATATTAGTTAGTATATAACTAAAAATTATGTGTAGAATGCGCAGAGTGGCTCACTGGTTAGAATAAAAGATTCCGAAGCAGACATGCCCAGGTTCAAGTCCTGTTTGCGGCAAATTCTGGACTACGCGATGAGTTCCCAATAAAGACGAAACCGGCCTACTGGATGAATTGCCTTTTCTACACTATACAATACTTATTTTATACTGACAAATGTATGTACATAATGTGTCAGGTGTTTATATCAAGATCGCAAACTTGATTAAAGTAAGTGATGACTGGGGAAATTTGGAAGGCATCAGTAAGAGAATTTATCATCAGTTCCGTCAAATGGCGTATTTTGTCATTGGTTAGTTATCTTAGCATGAAATAAAACCTAACGACTAGGATCAATCTACACTGTATACTGTATAATTTGTCAAACAAATGTTGCTACTGTCCTCCGCTAAATGGTCCACATGTATCCTCCTGATACAACTGGCTATCATACATCTTCTGTAATATTGCGAATGTCCCGTTTGGCAGCATCTGCAATATTCATATGAATATAAAAATTAGGCAAGGCGTATATAGTGACAGTTGTCATTATAGGAAATCTGGACGATATACCAAAATCCGCATTAAATAAATGTACAATTTCTTGTACGCATCCGTATCGTGATTTCTAAAGACATCAGTAGGAGCCCGTACGACGCTTCAAGTCTCCTTAATATTTGGCCAAGATATATTTGACAATTATAAGAAGCAATGTTTTTGTCACGTGTGTATCGTGCCTACAGACAATTCATCGGTAGTTCCCGAAATGTACCACATATATGTATTTAGTAAATGTAGGCATGGTACTGGGTATTACTGATGAGGTGTTTGTAAGCACCGTAAGCATGAGGTAAGGAGATTGATTACTTTTATCATGTGTACTTCGATAGTTCCTCGTAGATCTATATGAATTAACGTATTACCGGGTACGCAAAGTCTAGTACAGCAGTGCAGAAATTTTCAATTTATGAAACCTAGTCTATCTATTTACTTCTCCACAAACACAAACTCATGCATACAAATGCTAAAATGAAACAAAGAGTGAAGAAATAACGAATTGGTGTTTGTTGCAACTTTGAATATTCATATTATGAAATGTTGCTTAGTATAAAAGTTCATAAATTTGCTGACAATGGCAAAAATGTTGAACAGATGTGATAACTTTCATGTAGTGTAGTTTATTAAAACTGTGACTAAGGAATCCATTTTAACATAAATTCTATATTTGATTTCGTGGTAAACTCATTCAAAATGTTTTCGAGCAAAATAACGTGTTATTTCAAGAAACAGTTATCGCCACACATTCAATGAAAAATTATCCCATTTCTATCTACGTAAGTTATGCCGATGCTTGTAAAATAATTAGAATCAATAAGTGAACATGTGATTTTTATTTGTTGCATAGTGAAAAATCTGTTCTCAAAAGGACCAACTTAAAAATTGAGAAAAGTAACAACTTAAAGTGGGAGGCAATCTGTTAACTTAAAACGAGCATTTCCATCTATTTGAGAAGGAAAGCCTCTATGCGCGTAAAGCTTTCATTGGCTAGATCGCACGCATTTTATCATTTTTTGTCGAGGTCTATTTGCTTAACATGACAGTTTTGACGTTTCGTAAACAAATTGTTTACAAAAATCTATAACCATAATGTTATTCAAAATGTAGTCTCAATGGTTCTTTGATGTTCTACAAATAAAACTAAATTCCACTACATCTCTTAGTTTAATAGTAGACTTTTTTGTTTTAATGTTTAATGTTAACTATTTGAATGTTATGTCTTGCATTTGATGATTACCACGATTTGTGATCGTTGGTTGTCGATTTGCGTCATCAGTTTGGCAAAGATCGGATTGATCCCCATTTCAAAATACGCATCGAGTTCGTCTTCGCGGTGTTTGTGTGTTGGTTCGTCCATTTCCTCCGTTCATACTGACCACTGGTAATGAGGCACGATCTAATCTTTGTTGACTGGCTACAATTCGGCACGATATTCCCAGTACCATTCTCAGGCCTCTAATCACACACAGACAGTAAAGTGCTCACAACAACAGATTTTAAGCAAGTGCGATAACCTCGTTCCGATACAGTTCTATTTTTATTTCCGTTTTTGCTCACTAATTGTTTTAAACAAAGAATTGGTCTCAGTAACTAAACTCTATATATGCATATGCATCAGCACTCAGCCTCCACGAAGATGAACTCGATGCGTACCTGGGAACTGATAGGGCAAAGTGACAACCCACGATCGAAAATCGTGTTTATCATCATGGTGACGTCCAAACTACGCAATCTCTCAAAAAATATCTAACAGAGAAATGCTTTGCATTTGTTTGAAATTCATTAATATTTCGATTATTGTCTTAATTAGTTTAACCTTTGGTGATATTTCGGTGGGAAGGTTTATGTAAATATTTGCAAACTCACTCATTAGAAATCAATTTGATGTTTCAATTTTATTTTATTTTATTAGAAATACACAGCAAGCGCGTTTGTATGCCTTTGAAAGTTTATATTTTAAAATATAAAATTTGCATCGGAATATTTAAGTTCTTTTGAAGTATCATATTAAATATTTAAATTAAAAACTCACTTTCCTCGCCCATTGAAATATTATCACTCTTAGAAATTTTTACATCATCATTAGATTCTATTTTGGTAGAAATGCTGGAAATAAGAATAATTTAATGCAAAGAAATTTATTTTGTTAGTAGATTGCTCTAAATATAATAGAAATTTCGTTTCTTACACAATCAGAAACGCTTCCTTTCCGTTCACATTAAAATAATCGTTTTGAATTATCTAATTATATTTGCGATGGGGTAGAGTAATTTCGACAACGATAAATTTAAACTAATTTGGTCATTTCATAAGCACGATCTTGTCGAGAAATCTAAATAAACAAAGAAATTTAAATGATCAAAATACACGGATGATACTCTTCTAGTTTTCTTTAAAATAAGCAGGTTGTTTTGTTGATAAGATCGTATTTTAATGATATTTGAATCTTGGCTTTGCCCAAATCAGTTTGACATGCTCGTCAATAAACTAGATTTGCTACCCACCTTTTCTTAAATAAATAAAAAATAATTAAATGAACATTGGTTTCGTGGGCTGTGATAAAAAATATTTTAAACAAGGTTGCGATCTTGATATAAACACCTGACCAATAATGCTAATATATTTGTCAGTATAAAATAAACATAGTATAGTTTAGAATAGGCAATTCATACAGTAGACCGGTTTCGATCTTAATAGGAAATCATCACGTACTGTCCAGAATTCGTCGCGGACAGGGCTCAAATCTGGGCACGTCTACTTCGGAATCTGGTGCTCTAACCAGTGGACCATCCTGACAAATGTATGTACTGTTCACTTATTCATTGTCTGCATTTTTGCTCATGATAATAATTAGGTAAACCTCCGTACAACGATTTTCATTGTTAGTTTAAATATGATTAATTTCAAATAACACGTAGTGACAGATTTACAATGATGTCAAACATATCATAGAAGAGTAATTGTTTATGAGTTTGGTTAATTGGCTATTGTGTATTATACAAGCAAATCCTTGTACATATATATATATATATATATATATATACAGATATATATATATATATATATATATATATACAGATATATATATATATATATATATTTAGGTTATTAATTAGGTTTCTTTTGTGAGATTTTGGTACACTGCTACTGAAATGATTGTATTTTTTTGTGAAAGTGGATTTTCTATGTATTTCCAGTGTCAAATCACTATTTTCTTTTTGAATGAATTGGATGTCCAAGAAGGGAAAATTATCATATTTCTCTACCTCGAGAAGGAATTTGATGTCTGGATCGACAAAATTGGCTTGCTTGAAGATTTCAGTTGGGTCTGCTGCATCTAGAATGAAAAATAATATATAATCTACACAACGTTTGTAGAGTGTTTACTGGTCAACTATACTTTTTTTAGCTCGTTTGTTTAAGATTGTGCAAGTATACATCTGCCAAGAGGGCTGCAATGCAGCAAGTATGACCATATATTGGATCAGATTCAACAAAAATTCAATCGTATGGGCAACAAAATGCAAAAGAAATATTCAGCTGAATAAAGGGCATCACTACTATCGTTAACAGAGACAGACATTTCACAACAATATGAGCGATCGAAATTGCTCTCCGCACACCCTAAGCTGTTACCAAGGAGACAGAATGAATTTGAAGAACAGGGCGAAACGAAAGACAACATACGGAGAAACAAGATCGTAAACGTATGAGCCAACAAAGAGAAAACTTGGTCACAACTCAATCCATCTACACAACAATAACCAGATCTCAAAAATCACTCTGTAGTTCAATGAGAATTATTCTTACAATCAAACAAACACACACACATACAGAAAAAACTCAAATAAACTCATAATAACTAGCAACAATAAATTTAACTAAAACATAAAATCAAATTGGTTGTCATGCGCTTAACTAAATGATAACCAAAGATGTATAAAAATAAAAGATTGTAAAGTGTTTTTGAGTATTCTCGAATTAAGCAAGCTATTAATGAATTGCTATCACCACACGCGCGATCAACGATCGTTCAATTGTATATCTTATATAAATGCAGCGAGAGCTGAGAACAAATGTTAATGTTCATGACTGTATAGAAATTTTGCAGCCGAAATTTCCAGTGAAATATTACTTATTCGAGACTACTAGAGGTGAGAGCCACATGTCTAACTTTGCTTTCCTTAAATATGCATTGCAGTTTGATCCTCGATAGTCAGTTTGCTGTCATGCTCTGATCGAAATGCGTCACCACGTGTGACTGACGGCTTTCCATCTACTAAAATCAAAGAAAAAAACCGCTATTGTCGTTGCCTCTACGTTGTATCTGCATATGCTCCTACCGATTGCAGCACAGAAGAAAGCAAGGACGCTTTTTACTCCGAATTAAGCTCCTTACTAAGTAAAGCACGAAGTTCAGATATAGTCCTGGTTATGGGTGACATGAATGCTCAAGTTGGGCGCTTAAGTAACACAGAATTTCATTTCGGTTCAAGATACACAGTAAGCTCGACGTGCAACGATAATGGTGAGCGGCTTTTGAACAGCTGCACTTAACATGGACTATATTTAAGTAGTACAAACTTCAGACGTAGTGTTAGACGTTGTGCTACATGGCGTCCTCCAGCACCCGGACAACGGTGGACTCAAATTGATCATGCAGCAATTAGTTATGGATGGCGTGGTTGCATCCAAGATTGCCGTTATTTTTGGAAATCTTATGTCGACTCGGACCATGCACTTATCTGTTGTAGATTTGCACTAAACATTTCCGGGAAAATAAATAAGAATAAGCCCCAAATTAATGTAGGCAAACTCGAACAACCGTCCCTCTGACAAAATTATGAAAATATTCTAAAGGCTAGTCTAACTGGTCTGGATGGCGAAAATCCTGATATACTTTGGTCCAAGATAAGTTACACTATGCACAATGCAGGTACTACTGCATGTGGCATTGCAGGCCCCCGTAGAAATAATCACTGGCTCTCTGTAAGATCTATGGAGATACTCGAAATAAGGCACCAAATTCCACCTGGCTCGACTCATAATAATACCCGTCGCAATATAAGACACCAACTAAAGCGCAGTCTAAAAGTGGATATCTAAAACTTTTGGACCAGAAAGGCTGATGAAATGGAAAAAGCTTTCGCGTCAGGTAATAGTCGCTAATTGTTCCAACTTATCCGCGCAACGGGTCCGAGAAAGTTAAAAGTTAGTGAAACTATAAATGATAGTAACAACGATTTAATTACCGATAAAATAAGTCATCTTGACAAGTGGACCAAACACTTTAGAGATCAATTTTTTTGGCCACCCGTGACAGTTCCGATTCCCGAAAGAACGTCGGCATCAACAGTGTGGAATGTTAGTCACGAAGAACCATCCGAGTTAGAAGTACGCGATGCAATCCTATCTCTTAAACGCCGCAAAGCCGCAGGCCCCGATGATTTACTTCCGGGATTGTTTAAAGATGGTGGCGATATAATTTCAGGAGCGTTGACCAAACTTTTTCATACTCTATGGAATGAAGAAACCGTACCACTTGATTGGAATGAGTCGACCATCATTCCTATTTTCAAAAAAGGTAATCGTTATTCATGCGATAACCACCGGAGTATAAATTTGACTCCGGTCGAATCTAGATTATTTGTTTCGATTATCCTACGTCGTCTTAGCGCTTCACGTGAATCACATCCAAGAGAAGAACAGGCCGGATTCCGCGCAGGACGAGGTTGTATAGATAATATTTTTACGGTAAGGCAAGTTCTCGAACAGAGACATTTATATCACCGTCCTACAATAGCCGTCTTTCTAGACTTCAAGGGTGCATTTGATTCGGTGGTTCGCAATGTTTTACTCCATATTTTGTCGAAAAGCGATGTGCCTCCAAAATTTGTTAATATTATACGAGCTCTCTACACAAATAATTCTGTTCGCGTTAAGGTCTACAACGAATTAACGCATAACTTTACAACTAACAGTGGTGTTCGTCAAGGTTGTCCACTCTACCCATTTTTTAAAATTTTGTAATCGATGCCATTATGAACAACACTCTCTCACACATTCAGGATGCTGGAGTTGAAGTTCTCCCGGGAGATAAACTAGTCGATCTTGACTATGCGGTCGATATCGTACTATTATTCGACAATCAGTATGCTGCCCAGACCACCTTGAATAGATTAACAGATGAGGTGAGAATACGGATGGCGAAAGCTAAAGTAGCTTTCCTTATGAAGAAATGTGAATATTTCACTTTGCCTTAAAGGTCGTGTTTACAATGCATCTGTACGCGCAGTCTTACTATACGCTACTAAAACCTGGCCTCTTAGAGTTGATGATTTGAGACGCTTACAGGCATTCGATCATCGTTGTTTGAGAAGTAAAGAATAATTTGGTTACTAATAACGAATAACTAACGTTGACATCCGTAGAAGTATTTGTTGATCTGACAATAAGAGCTCGTCGTTAGAAAAACAAGTAAGGCTCCATCAACTTCGTCGGCTCGGTCATATTTTGTGTATGCCCTTATTTCGATTGCCCAGCAGAGCTCTGTTCTCTCATTCAGCACCAATTTGGTGTAAGAAACAAGATGGGCAGATTTTGACATGTCAGAAGCAATTGAAGTCACTTACACCCCAATTGGGTAGTATAGGACCCACTCGTCTGCCAGGATGGAATACACGTGCGCACCAGAGTTCTTGGTTAGATACCCTTATTGATATGGCATCAAATCGAGCTCAATGGCGATCTTGTTGCAGAGGTCTAGTAGAATCATCGTCGTAACATTCTTTTCTTACTAGGGCAAAGTTAGCTGCGAGGTTTGGTTTGCTTGTGACGTGATACAGTGAAATCCGGAGGAAGCTGCATTGCTGATGTCGCCTTGCACGAATGCTAACTTAGCTATAATGGTGTTGTGGAGAGGTTTAGTTTGCCTCATTTCTGTGAGTTATCCTGATAAATTTACTCATAGTAGCAAGATATTCCATCTCTCTATGCCTCTCTCTCTCTCGTAAATCTCACTAATAATTTGTCTAAATTCACTTATGTAATTTTTTCACTCCTTATGGTTATATGGCAGTGAAACATTAGTCACCTTTGACTTTTGTATGGCTGGACATGATAATATATATATATATATATATATATATATATATATATCTTAACTATATATATATATATAATACGCAAAAGCCAATTAAACAATTTCATAAAAAAATTACTTCATTGAAAATCTGCCAATAAATGTCAGCTAAAATGAATCACATTTCAAGTAACATTGAAAATCACCAGATATGACTTTTTTCCGCAATCGTCTATCGTGGGACAATTGATTGATGGGTTCGCACCTGTCTCGTCAGTCATAAGCCTTCCACATCTGTACTGTTCACCAAGCATGCTGTAGTATCAGGCTTGGCCGAATTTTTCACGACGTTTCGGAGCATTCTTTCCAGCTTCATCGTCATTATATTAAAACAGTACTCACAAAAAAAAGTCTTGCGGAAAATGTGGTATCCTTATTCAAGACAGATCTATTTCTATTTATTTTACTTTCTAAGGTTTTGGTCTCTCCAAATTATTCTCTTTTAATAATATGTTTGTCATTATCATCACTTTTTAAAATTTATCTTGTTTCTCTATTATTCTCCTTATGGATATATGACAGAAAAGCATTAGTTATCAATACCTTTCATATTGATGTGCATGATGGTAATGATGATGATGTTTACTGTTTCAAAACTTGAATGGGAATATTTTTTTCAGTTCTGAAATATGCTCACACAATATTGAGACTAAATATTAAAAGAAACGATGGCTTCATGATAACTCCACGGCTTCAAAAAATGGAACAGCCTAATCCGCGTTATCCTTTTCAAAAATTAATTAATTGAATGTTTATTTAAAATAGCCAATCCCTTTCGTTTATCATGATGAGGATAAATAAATATGTAATCAGCCTGCAACAGTATTCTATTTCTAGTACTCGTTAAAATGAGTGTAAGAAGTATCACCTATTAAGAGTCATGAATACTGGGATGACACAAATTAATATATTCAAATTGACTGGCTAAAAGAAAGTTATATACTTTTAGAATTACAAAAAAACTTGCCAAAGACAAAAACTTGTTGGGTGATTTTCATGCTGAACTTTTATAATTTAATAGAAGACATTATCTTTGAATGACGAACCTCCTTGCGCCGTGCTGTCATCGTTGCATTTTAATACGCAACCTTCTGTTGCGAGATAATAGATAGCACTCGTAGATCGGTAACCTCTTGATTCTTTTAAATTTTCATGTGCACAGTTTGTGTTGATCATTGATTGATGGGTTCTTACTTGTCCCATCACTCTGAAGCCGTTAATAATTAGTTTTTTTATAAAATTGTACGTATACGAATCTTATCCGAAATAATTTATTAATTAGCAAAACAAATATGAGTCGCACATGCAGGCTATCATTAGAACACGACAGAAAATTGTCTATTAATAGTAGTAGTTTAGAATGAGATACTACTGTGAAAGAAGGTAGGGTACGTATTTCTGTCTGTTTAACTCAGGAATATTTTCGTTTTATGTTTGATGCCAAAGATTGTTTAATGGAATGGCTGTCAACACCAATAACTCAACATTTATATTAATTTTTCATAAAAAGGGCTTATTTGTGGCATTGAATGACAAAGCGGCGTGTCAACTGATTTAGATTACAACAAAAATATTAATGAAGAAGCTCAGCCACGAAAACTACATTCTCCACTGATTTTAAAATTAATGTCACAAGTAGTCCGTCTAAAACTACTATTAATACAACCACTACTATAGTAGGAGAAGTATAATTTTTAATTTCCTGAAATGTAGTGCGCCATCAGGTGTAATTTATCTGACCTCTGTGCAATCCTAATTCACTACTAGGTTATTTAATTAATTGAACGAAAATTTGTTACGCTGAAGGTGATAAAAATTATTTAAATCAATGTTTCGATCTTTATACATACACCAGTCCCATTATAAACATACATTTTTCAGTATAAACAAAGAATTTTTAGAGTGAGGATAACGCAATTCATCCAGTCGATCGGTTTCGTCCTTATTCGGAATTCATCATATACCGTCCATAATTTGCCGCAGACAGGGTTCGAACATGGGCACGCCTGTTTTGGAATCTTTTTCTCTAACTGCTGAGTCATCTTGCCGTACGCTATATACTGACGATTGTTTCTTGGTTTGTCTCCCTTTAGGTGAAGCCTATATGGCACCTCTTTAAACATTAAATTTTCTATCTAGATTAAACATCTGTCCAATTATATGCACGTATTTGTCAGTATAGTCTAAGTGTTGTATAAAGTAGAAAAGGGAATTCATCCAGCAGATCCGTGAATTTAATGATTCTTTAATAATATAAATTTCTAATTTAATACCACTTACAAAGGTAGCGGGTGTCTGTTCTATAATGAAAATTTTGATGAGTCTATTTGAAAATTTATGTCACATACGCTCCTCCTGAATGAAAGACTAATCAAGAAAAATAAAAAAACACAGAAGTTATAGTATAATTTTTAAATGTTTGTAATGTGTGACAGGATGATGCTGTGGATAGAGACGAACTCAAAAGCAAACCTGCTCAGATTCGATCCCTATTCGCAGTAATAGTTCTGGCGAGTACTCGAACAGTTTCTTATTAGGACGGGACCGGTCTATTGGATGAATTCTTTAAATCAAGTTTGCAAGCTTGAAGTAAACACCAATCCCATTGTACTTAACCAGTCGTCGAACAACATAATAAAACTACCGCCAGTCGTAACGCACTGACGCGTTTCGACCTTCCATGGTCATCGTCAGAGTACGAAGGCAAACTGACTATTGAGGATCAAACCGCATTGAATATATATGGAAATCAAATTTAGATATGCGGCTCTCACCTCTAGCAGTCTCGCATACATTGAACTTGACTGGAAATGTCGGCTGTACAATTTCTATGCAGTCACGAACATTAACTGTTTGCAGCTTTCGCCACATATACATATATAGGCAATACAATTTAAACAATAATTGATTGCGCGGGTGGTGGTAACAATTCTTTATATCAAGTTTGCGTGCTTGAAGTAAACACCAATCCCATTGTATTTAACCAGTCACCGAACAACATAACAAGACTACCGCCAGCTGCAACGCACTGACGCGTTTCGACCTTCCATGATCATCATTACAGTACGACGGCAAACTACAGCCCCAGCGCGGATCAGAACATGATGATCCTGGAAGGTCAAAACGCGTCGGTGCGTTTGACTGGCAATAGTTTTGTTATGTTTGTTCGACTGACTGGTCGCCAGTAGGATTGGTATTTATTCTCAAGCTCGCAAGCTGATTTAAGGCTTATTACCACCACCCGCGCACTCTATTATTGTTAGAAATTATTGTTGCCTATGTACATACCTCATAAAATACTTACCTATATATATATATATATATATATATATATATATATATAACGGAATAGGTTTAAAAATCAACCTCTCAAACATGAGTCAAAATTTTTTATCACTATCCGCGCAATCATAGGCTGTCTAATAACACACGTACATAGACGCACATACCTATATAATTGCGTAATAAACGAATACAAGCAGCACACAAATAAATAAATAAATAAATGCATACAAACTTATATGGATATATCCTTACATAGACATTTATGCATACAAAAATAAATACACGTGTAATCACTACAAATCGAAATACGATTTCTAATAGCGTTCATTGGAAGAAATGCAGTAGATCTACCAGCGTAAGCCGACGAGTTCGATCTGCTCAGGGGTTCTTTTATGCTATTGTGCACGTTTCGCATGCTTTTCACATAAACTAAATGTACTTGATTTCGAAAAAAGATAACGGAAATCTAATATACCGATTCACTATGGTAATGCATCAAGTAGACCACGATGTCTTCCTTATTAGCAAAATTCTAGCCGATACTCAAAGAGTCGTCAACAGACACGAAACTGGTCTTTTTGATGAATTAACTTTACTTTCTTGAACAACCATCTACTTTTTTATCTACCCTATCGGAAATATATTTGGCGTTCCTTAAGGCGTACATGTTCACAGGCTTAAAAGACGTACGGACCTTCGGGAAAGTTAGAAAATTATTTGAAATTTTTAGTAGGCCATAATTACACAAAAAAACATTCTAACCATTTTCATTGATTTCGGATATCGCCTCCGATCACTTTAATTCAGATTAGTTGCAGAAAAATCATCAAAGTTCAAGGCTATCTTCGTAAAGTCAAATCCAAGATTCGCAAGAAAATTTCTGATCATTACTTTGGTCATGATTTTGTATTTCATGCAATTTTCGGGTTCCGTGTGGTTGAAGAGTTACCGTTTTACCAAAAACTAAACATACTTGGCTTCACGATCAATCCTTTATTCTGGCTAATATTGTGGGTATGTAATGGAAGGCAAGATTCATATATATATATATATATATATATATATATATATATATATATGGTAACTTAGTTCTATTTTTAACAGAATGATTTTCAAAACTGTTCAAGAGTAGCTAAACCTGCCAGTAGGTAATCATGGTGTCTTTGATTTTTATTCGTAGTTGGACTCTAATAACATAATGCAAATGTTCATTGCAATCCTGTTTTGAACTTATCCATAGTGATACAAGTAACTATTTACCTTTCCAACTGCCGTAAATACTTTGCATGACTTACATTTCGATAAAGGTAAATTTATTCTGTCATTTACTAAGTTATTTGTATATTTTTTAATGCAGGCCAAACATCCGACATATAATTATATTGTGTTAATCTAGAAAATTCGAAGGTTTTTGGACATAAGTCCTACTTAGCCTGTGTTCTAGCAGTTCAATTGTAACATTGAAATACATCGTAGTCTTACCTGAACCTCATTTTGAACGTCTTCAATGAACTTTAATTATAGCTTTGTGACTGAATTTTTCAATGTCATTTATTAGTAATTCTAAAAGCCAAGTAAACTCACTTTAAGCGGAAAAATGAAAATTAGATAATGTACATACTGTAGCCCTACGGATGAAAAAGTAAACTGTGTCTACGTTTAATTTAAATTGCAGTTTATAAAACAATTTTATGTAAAATATTCAGTATTTAGCTGTAAATCTAAAATGGTAAAAACACACTTTTTACATAATAAGAGTAAATTCGAATATTCAATCAGCGCTTGGAGAAGTAGACTAAAGAATATCAAATTACCTATCCGTTTCCATGTGTTATCTACATTTGTTCGGCAGTGTTGTTTTAAATATTTTAATTATAATATGCTTAAAAATAAACAAATTTCAGCGGATGATAAATATGCTAGGATGAAAGTTTGGATCAGTATATATATATATATATATATATATATATATATATATAAACGATATCCAAATTAACTGTCCCAAGTTAAGTATAAAAATAACGACAAAAAACGAATCGTCACAAACTTTCGACAAGCATACACACATTCAGATATGTTGCTTATAAAACCATTATAACTGTCAAATTATAATGTGATCAAAAAATGAAACATGATTATACATTTAAAACACTTGAATGTAACCATGATTTTCACATTATTCAATGGGAATCTCAAGAGAAAAACTGATTAATTTATTGTTTAAATCAAGTTCGCAAACTTGATTTAAATAATTGTTACCACCACCCGCGCAATCAATTATTATTTAATATGATTAATTTGAAGAATAATGCAGAAAGTCACAAGATTCCATAGAGCAAATAATAAAAGTAAAAGCCTTGAATACAAAACAATTGGTTTTCATTTCCGTTCCGATCTTTTGATCATAAATAAATAAATAAATAAATAAATAAATAAATAAATAAATAAATAAATAAATAAATAATTGAATAAAATAAAATACACAAAAATAAAGAAAATAAATAAATATAAATAAATAAATAAATAATTAAATAAATAAATTAAGTAATTAATTAATAAATAAATAAATAAATTAGTAAATAAATAAATAAATAATAATAAATATATTTAATTAATTAATATATTAATTAATTAATTCATATATATATATAAATAAATGAATAAATATATTTATATCTTAGCAATGTTTTTCTTGCTATTACGCAATGTGGAATATATTTTCCGTAAAGCCATATGATATATCATCGCTTTGATTTTGAATGTGTCCGCAATCGCAGGACGTGTCATATTTTGATAAACGTCTGTTAATTTTATAGGCTTGTTTGCGATGTTTCTGTTCATGTTCAATATGAATTCTTTTTGAATTGCTGTTTGCACATTTAAACAAAGATTAAGATTATTAGATGCAATAGCTTTAAAAGTCAGAAGCATTTATTGAGACTGCCTTGTATAGAACTGAAAAATTAGTAGTAACTAAATCGTGACCTATGGGTGGTATATGATTAAAAATCGCTGATTTTTGTGCAGGAGCTGCACCCATTTCGTTTTATGATCTGCTATTGTGCTGGGTGTTGCAGGTAAATTGAACTGAGCTTTAGCCGATTGAATTACTTTTCTTTTGTAAATCACATCTGAAATATCACCTCCAAAAGGAAAATTTAGCGTTATGCTGTGAGGTATTTTTCTCTTATCCAGATTGGGCTTGCATGTACTACATTGCTTCAAATTATATTTCATCAACCTGTCGAGATAGCCATCATTCTTCAACGTTTCTCGAACAGGTTTAGCTCTACTTTACTATTTTTAGGTGAACAATTTCTGCGTATTTGTGTGCGCTATTTGATTTTGAAGTTAAATTTTAAGGCCCTTGGTAGACTAGTGGAATAAAGATTATACTGCTCAGTCCAGTTTGATTAAATGTGCACCGAAATCAAGACGGTGCCTTCTCTATCACTCGTTATTTCTACATCTATACATGATAGATATCCGTCTTTTTCATCTTCTAAGGTAAACTGGATTGTTTGTTTAAGCTAGCTTATTTGATGTAGCACTTCATTTTTACCTTCATTCTTTCCAATGAAAATGTAGATATCGTCAGCGTGGAATACGTACGAATAGGCTCCAATGAAAAATGGTGTTAATATAGTTATTTTTAAATGATGCATATGCATGTTTGCTAAGAATGATCTAGGAGGACTATCCATGCCTTTGCCGTTAAATTGTCTTTAAATTATCTCTCTGATTCAAAATTTTATGTTAGAAGTTCAGAAGTAAAAAAGATCTCTTACATAGTCCACTTCTATAAATGTTTTGGCTTATGATAAACACAAATATTCATAGATAATGTTTATAGTTCTATTCAGGAAAATATTAGTAAATAGGGATTGAATATCTACAGTTCTTCTTTCTCATATATATATATATATATATATATATATATATATATATATATATCCATAGTTATCTGCATGTGAAAATATAAAGGCAAATTTTATCACATACAAGTACCGTTTTGTTCTCAAAATCCTCGCAAATAAATAAATATATATATTTATCATATAATTACTGAGGTAAATTAGATAAACCGAGAAGATCCGAAATACAAATAAATCTTCACTGGGATTAATGCTTAAACTTCTTGTTGAATGTGTTCACTCGGTGGAGATTTTCAAATGAGAGTTTTCTAGGCGGTAAAAATTAAAAGTTGTGTTTAGTACTCTAAAGCTAATGCGAATAAACGATTTTAGAAATCTTATCATGGTCATCCACACATTCAGTATTATAAAAGTTATGGTGAATCTGCAATGCGCAATACACCCCAGGTAAATAAATAGAGCTCAGAAAGATTGTTAACCAACTTCTTCCACATTATTTATTCATAAACGGTCACTAATTTTCTATCAAATACTTACTATTTACAAGTCATAATGCTAGTTTTAATAATATACATCCTATATTTGTCAATTCCGGAAAACATCAAGTGATATTTTCAAGTTATTTTGATGAAAAGTTCAGGTTCAGATAATATGCTCAATAGAGTATGAATGATGCAATTGAATCAATATAAAAATTGCACTATAAACAAAAATCAACTGTTAAAGTCAAACAAATTTTATCGGCAATTAACGTGCCATTCATTGTTTAGCCATGAAAATGTGAATGTGGTGTGATGCAGCTTGTTGATGAAAGACACTGGTCATAATAATAAATATTCAAAACTACGTGAAGGTGATTTTATTCAATTTTTTATCCTATACGATAACAAATTATATATACACGCATATATATATATATATATATATATATATATATATATATATATATATATAGTTTAAAATTTATGCCAAAGCCGATAACAACTAGAATGCCTGGAATGAAAGAACAAATAAAAATATAAGTTCGCATAAAACAGTGAAATTTTTACAATTTGTTTCTTTAGGAAAATAGGAATTTAGGGTTCAACAGCATAAAACCCAACTTTCCCATCTCTATGGCAGTGGCAATTTTTGGCTAATATTAATTGATGGTCAATTAACACGAAACCATTCTTGTAGATTAAATGTATTTACAAGCTTATGCAGGGTATAATTTGTACCACGCCTCCATGTACACACACACACACACACACATATATATATATATATATATATATATATATATATATATATATATATAACAAACCGTTTCTCGATTAAAGAATTATAACGTAGTTTTAATAACTAAATCCTGTAGGTTTAATATTTCTCCGTCATCGAAACCATGATTGATTAATTTTCCTGATTCTCGAGTTGCGTTCCGAGTTGTTTGCATCTGCTGTCTTCCTGATTTATCCAGATATTTCGATCTGCATGGTACGGAGTTCTTTTCCATTGATACTGTAGATGAGATCATGCATATTTTGATGAAAGAATCTAGTTGAAAGCGCGTTCAACAACTACTCACATAAGCCACACATGATGAATCAAAATGTGATGATAGCACTGCTCGTACTTCTAAATATCATTTGATCGAATGATGCGATATGATCTTAGTAAGTTAGTTTAAATTGGCAGTATTGGGGTGCTCTTTGTTCAATCCTTTTGGTTCGTTTCCTGATTACTAGAAACATTTTTTTGTAGCTTTTATTTTTTCCGTTGAAATAGTTAGCCAACACTCACGAATGTCATTTTTTTCCTTAGATAATATTTCGTACAATGAGTGTTACAAATCAATTTCATAAAACCAGATCAGCTGCACAAATGACGAACGTGAAGCCGTGAAAAGTTATTTTCTTCAAGAAAGGGGAAACATTTAACATTATTTAATTGTTTTGGTCGTAGCATTTTTGATTTTATTCGTTATATATGTAATATCACCATCTTTATTTAAGCAATGTTTCAAATAATATATTATTCGACAGGATATCTTTCTGTGATTTTATCGGGGTAAATTAATTCCAATTAAGTAATGTAATTGGACTGCTAATTTTATCAAGGAATTCTGAGTTTAGTGTTTTGTTCTAATTACGTGATCTGCGTTTTAAATAACGCAGCTTTTGTTGTTCCAGTAGTTTTGTTTATTTAAGATATTTCGGCTACCTTTATCGGTAGCCTTCTTCAGTTGGTCCATCCTCACAAGTTTAATTATTTCAAACTCGGTAAAGTATGTGACCGACTTTACATTCAAATAAAATGTTCACCAAATTCTTAGGCATTAGATCATAATCGTATATTTAAAAATAATATATATATATATATTTATTGTCTGATCCTCGTTTCTTATATGATAGGATATGCGGCTGATTAAAAATAGGATTGGATTTAATTTCAACTCAGCACACCTTATTTAATTCAAAGTTTGCACCAGCGGCGTATTAAATGACTGGTTTATTGAATTTTTTGTATGAGTGTAATGAAAGCTACTAATAGATTATAACCGTGACTTCATAATAATTTCATGGCTGATAATCAAATAAATTGCATTGTATTTTTACATGTAACGCTTGGTAACAAAATATGTTATATGGACAAATGTTTTACGCCAAATTACGCATGAAATATGTGCATAATATCAGGTACGCGTGGGATTTGCGCTCACTGGCGGCTCATTGGAAGTAATATAAATTGATTAATAAAGCATGTATTAAGGCCAGAAATTATTTAAAGTCAGGTAAATACAACAATCTTTAATATGGCTATTTCTTGCGCCAGAACCTAATTCGACAGCAATATATGGTACTATATATAGTCAAATTTTAAAAGCATGGGGGATTAATTTGAGGTTAATGCGTACATTACGCAGCAATGACCAGTGAGCCGGAGACGCACATTCCGAGGCATAGACACACATTAGCGCACATAGAAACAAATCACAAATTTATAACTAATTCATGTACAAACATTTTGTTGTTAATTTGACTGTGGATTAGAAGTGTCAAAATTAACAGTTTTCGCATCGCATAACTATTTTGCCTTTCTTGCTTATAAAAACACCTGGCAATCGGTCTGGGTTGGAGTGCGATTCTTATTTTTTAAATGTGCACAGCTGTTTTAGGAATGTTTTTTCATTTGTTTAAATTTCTTTTAAATTGATTTTTTAGTAATCGACCGGGTCGACCTACCCGGCACGCTAGCAGAAAGTAACGATTTTGACCATTCGATTGTATAGAAACTATACTTTATATTTCACCATCTCAGTCTTTCTGTTGTAAAGAAAGCATCAATTTTGTATTGCAAAATCAAAAAGTCACTTCTGTTTTAATTATTCGATTAAATATTTCAAGTGGCGCGCCGTGTTTCAAAGCCCAACTAGCTGGGTTTGCCTCAAAAACCTTGCGGGATGCAAGTTTTCTAGTAACACTGTTTCAAACACCCCAAGTTCATGGTACCGACTTTCTTCAGAATAGATTTGCTTCACCCTTCATGATAAATTGCGTATAAAATTTTATTTTTGGTAATTTGGTTCTGCTATGCTTTGAACACAGTATATACTTGGTCGATAAATGTGAGACACTTGGAAAAGTTAATTTAATTTATGTATGCTCATATAAGAAGACGTGCTGTCAATTTTAAATAAAAGCATTCGTAACGAGCCTCCATAGCATACTCACAAAATAGAATATGAACCGTAACTGCAAACTACATCAATGTTATTCTTTCAGAGATTAACTTTATTTCATCAAAAATATAAACAGGAACCATTGTGGACTCCAACTCTTTCACCAAAAGTCTCCTTGTTTTAGTCAACGCCTGTCGAACCATTGCAAGTTGCTCAATAACTCAATGGTCGCCTCTACTTCATAGTCAATCTCCCGTGCAGCAGGCCCATTCCGGATGACCAAATCCGATTAAATGGCCTGCCCAGACCTAATGAAGGAAACAATACCCAGCAACGATTTTATTAATAGGATTTAGAGACTGATATTACAGGTTAAGAGAAACAAAATCAAGAAAATTCAGATCTGGTTTGTAGTACCCGTATAAATCAATTACAAGGCAGAACGATTATCAGCTGCCCTTCTTCCATTTGACAGCGACAAGCCTAGACCACTTAGTCATCTGCAATTTACGTCCAAACATCCCGATCGAATTACTGGATGGATATTATTCGGCGGTGCCGAAAAACGTTAAGCAGAATAGATGTTTGACTTGGCTCCAAATGTAGTGATTTACGTCTGTTGAACCACTACACTCCTAAATTTGCCTCGATTAACAGCATTTATCTCACTGAATCCCTGACACGCTTGGCACGTTTGCTATAATGTGTATTTTTTTAAACTTCACTTTTAATAACTTCATACGAAGTTAGCTGTACCTTTTTTGCATATGCACACGTAAATTGAACTGCGTTACTCAAATATCAAGCATTAATTGGCAAAATATATGGTGAGTTTAACTCCTACTACCTGCTATTACTCAGGAGTCACCAGGCAAAACAGAAAGAATGCATAGATGTGGGTAAACCTCCTGTTCAGGCTGCTATTTACATTTTATCCTTATACAAATAAATTTCATAAGTATTCCATGTTCATTTAAAACTAAAGATCATTTGTTATTTAAATAGTACCAGTGCTACTTAAATAAAAAAGTAAAATACCATAAAGACCAAAAAATTCCTTTATTTCAGTGTTTGCAAACCTTTATTTGTTCATTGATTTTTATTGCGACATAGATTGACTCGAGACATCCCAACCACATGCTCTACATCACTTACTGCGGGTTTATAGTTACATTTATAACTTTAGGCAAATTGAACCTATTACAAACTTCCTGAGTTTTGCTCTGTTTAAGATCTTCATATGCTATCTAAAATCGAATTTCAATGTCTTCCATATGAAACCATTTTTTAAGCGTACTCAATTTTGGAGGAAGCATGGAATCATCAAAGCCGTTTAATCTGTACGAGCGCAAAATAAATTGACAATTTCATCAATCTACACATTTATATTTTATATTAAATTAATAAACAAAAAGACGCCAAATTATTATATGAATTTTTATTTTGACAAATTGAATCACATAGAATACCTGTAAGAGCAACTTTCATCAGGAAAATTATTTATAAGAATATTTAATCGTCTTCTTCTCACAGGGACAGAAAAAATATAACACAACAAAGGATCATGATTGTGTATTTATCGCTAAATTTTGATGCTTTTTCGAAACGACTAAACAGATGGATTTATCAAATAAATATTGACTACTAATAGTCACAATGATTTTCTTGATTTCAAGTGAGCCTAAATTAATTTCGCCAATCTAGTGGAAATTTCAATGTGGTCTAAATTCGGCGCAAATCTGTTTTGTGGACTTTAAAAAGCCGATTACCGTACTTCAATCAGTCCCGCAAAAGGGGAAAACTACAGTTGCCAAAACTAATTAATTCGTTTTGAACGTTTATGGACACCATCGTAGCACAACAGAAAATTAACAAACTAGGAAGATTAGTATTGAAGGAAACGTATTAAAAAGTTGTAATTTACAATAATATCGAATATACAATTTCTATTTGTTCAACATGATAATTTACTTGTAGCTTACACAAAAATTTAGTAGCTCTGCTGGTCCTATGTTTTTGACCCTTGAAGTCAAAGCATTCTGTTGGGTTGCGGTATTCCCCGAGAAAATCAAGAAATAAAATTAGCAAGTATTGAATTCAAGAACAGGTTTAGAATATAATATAAATGAATTAATTATTTTGATTCAAACCACATACGGTCTATAAAATATGATAAAATAAAGACATCTTTCCAATATAAGAAATACATTTCAATCAGGTAGGTATATTTAATTGAAACATGAAGTAACACCAAGTAAGCAATAATTGGTTGCACTGGTGGTGAATACAGTTCTTTAAATCAAGTTTGAAAGCTTGAAATAATCACTAGTCTCATTTTATTCAAAACGTCCAACAAAGTAGCAACAACATACAAAACTGTTATTTTGCTGTTGCTGAACTGATTAAATACATTGGGATTGGTGTTTATTTTAAGCTCGCAAACTTGATTTAAAAATGAGGCTAATTCATTTAAGCAGTATATAAATTCAGTATCAATTTAACTAAGATAGTTATGTATAATAGAGTTTGTGATTTGGGTCGTCCACACAATATTTAAATGTTGTAAATAAATAATGCATACACACGTGTATTGGTTGACCGGACACACTGTCTTAAAACACAGTTCTAACGATTCGTGCAAATCCAAAGTTTTGAGTACTTTATGCATGCATATTCATTTAAAATGCAATATTGAACATTTGCACGCAATTCACAAAAATATATGCGTCATGCCTTGTGTTTAATAAGACGTTATTCTTCATACATGATTACGAACAACTTTATTTATAGTTCAAGAGTTTTAATTTAAAATATAAATTGCTTATTTCAAAATAATATATATCCAATTATATACGCCGTCCAGCTGTCCCACTTTAATGGGCTAAATAACAACAAGTATTACAGAAAAAGCATGTGTAAATAGGAAACTGCTTTGATTTTGCTGAACTTGTTATATGTTTCTTGGACCTATATGAAAAATATCGTTAATAGACACGTCTTGCTTATTGCACTATTTAATGGATAAGTTAATAATCTACTTCTGTTATCTCCATATCTTAATCCTTGATCTCGCATTCTTTCCATGACGTTACTTATATTCATTAAGTTTTAACACTTGTGTGTTAGTTTTATTATATCTTGGATACAAATATTAGAGTAAATTGACCTGCTTCATCTGGTCAATCATGGGTTATTACCGGAAGCTGATATTTTTAGTGAAATTTATGTTTAAATTAAACTTGTGTTGCTCAATTACCAGCGTGGACCCACAGCTTTTAAGGGTCACTTATTACACTATTCTGCATACAGTTTCCAACTGACTGATTAATTAGTTTTGATGAAAGTACTGACTACTTTATTATTTTTAATTAATCATTAGTTGGTCAAATAATGTGTACGTCCAAATTACAGTTTTTAGAAAGAAAGATCGATAAAATAATTGGGTAAATGCTCTCACTCGTTTGTAAAAGTAAAATTGGAAAATGGAAAGTTCCTTGGTGTCTTCACGTGTTTGAAAAACTATAAATTATTATTCTAGAGATAAATATTTTTCAAATTGAGTTTCAGTAAAAATGCGAAATGCCAAACAGAACCCACAATGTTCATAAAATAATGCACAAAAGCACACTTATATTGATCAATATTAAAATAAGAATTGAAGTAGTACTTTTGGACACAAATTTCATATATTGATCAGAAAAACTACCGTCAGTTCCTTTGGTTTACATTTTGAACATTTCGTGGTCATCGAAATTACAATTAAATTCACAATTTTGTAATATGCTTCGATGAATGTCTGTTGTTAGTCAGTTGAGCGATGAATTATTTTGTGAATTTATCGTAAAACAAAGCTTTTAAGAATCACATATTGGCGACTGAGGCTATAATTATACTTGGTATACTCTTTCATTGAAAAATAATTTCACAGTATATTATTGAAATAAAGTAGTAATAAAGTATTTAAATAATTAATCATAGTTTAAACTTCATAATTAAAACACGAAAAAACTCGACACCAAAGGAATTATGCAGCATATTAACAACTAAATCAGTATACGTCCAAACATAAGAGTGATTGACACAGCTAATATAAAATTTTGAACAAACTATGGTTTAAGTTAACCGTATTTGTTTACCTCTTTAATTTCCTAGGGGTTCAGCTATCCTAAGCATATATTTTTGTATAATTTCAAGTATTATTTCGAAACAAATATATGGAAAATATATATGCTGTATTTCGATAATGCCAATTGGAAAAAATATTTCAAACGAAGTTATTTAATCTTATTGGTAAAAGATTAAATCTAAAATATTTGTATGGGACTAAATCGGCCTGTTGATTCTTTGACGAGTGGATGCATAAGACTATTTAATTAATTTGAAAATAGGAGAATTGCAAAATATCATTTGTTAAAATTGAAGCCAAAATTCGGCCCTCCCGTTATGAATATGTCAAGAGCGAGAAATGTTAACAAATTTAGGTGATGACTGAAAGAGTAAACATCATCACTTATGCTCCTAAAAAGTCGTTTAGAACCTCTGCGACGTAATGATGAAATCTTTAAATGAGGAAAAGCAAACTTGCCATCTTCATAATAACCGCATGTAAAGATCTTAATTTTCAATTATGAGATAGGGAAAATCAGAAATCTTAAAAAACCATGTTTACTATACATTCCTAGTAGTGAAGTTATAACTCATATGCGTTTATGTTTTGGAGCAGAGCATAACTAGTAAGAACTCAGGCGGTGTATGGCAGCAGGAGGGAATGCCAAATTAAGTGCTTATAAAAGGTGTAATTACCCTCATGTTCGCGTATAATTTTTACTGTCTATTCATCAGTGAGTGTCTACACTATATACTTAATCATCGTTATATTTTGTTTCAAAATATGCATCTTCTTATTGTCCCCTAACTTTAATAATTTTTATGCTGGCGGTCGGTTAGATATTGACACCTGTTTAAGAGTTGCTGTATACACACAACCTATACATACATGAAATCACACCTTTTTGTATGCTTTCTGTGATTTATCTTCATAGTATGGTTAAAATATCCACCGTGCACCATTCATAAATCTCAAGTAAGGTTTCTAGCAACTTGCGGACCATTCGATGGCATACGTACACATTAGTTTTCTTGTCTCTACCGGCTAATTAGGGGATCACATAAACACCAGTTATGATTTAAACAAAAGATACCAATGCAGTAAAATTGAATACCGAAAGACTCCTGTTTATTGCGACAAGTTCAGCGGGATAAAAAATAATTGTTAACGCAATTTATCTATTTTGTTTTCTAATAAAAATAAATAAATCAGATAACGCTGAATAAACTTGTTTTTAGGAAGATTAATCAACGCACTTTTATCCGTACATTGCTGTAGTAACAGTGAAGTTGCCTTGATTATTTGCTCAATTGTACTTTGATTACGAAGTTCTTTGTACAGTTGCAAGCAACATATGGAGTTGAAGGGAATGATTCCTGATGTGGCAGTGACATTCTACAAACGGCAATTTTTATTTTTTTCAGATCTTATTGTATTAAATATAATTTCATTTTGGTTAAAATTGTCTATAAAACTCAAAAACCCTTGATTCTATGACATTTCAATCACCGATATTGTTTTTTAGTTTAATTTTCGTTCTTTACGATCATATAACACAAATATCAGCAACAAAAGCTAATACAGAGTGTAAATGAGAATCATTTCATCAATTAAACGATATTTCTATTGATGTTTATAATGTAAACAACATTATCTCTGATATTAGCTTGTGTGTGTATAACTGCATAACATGATATACGTGCACAAAATGTTTCGTCTGTGCAAATATGTCAGGCATGAAATGCCATATTGTCCAAATTTATTATATTCCTCTCATAAGTGAGTAATACTTTAATATTTTACAAGCTTACAAAAAATTCAATTTAAGGTTGTATTAGTTTGGAATAATGGCTATAAACAAATAACTAAGATCAACTAAAATATGATGAACTTACCAGTTAATGAAAAAAACTTACCAAAAATGACCATAACTAAAAAACGTAACTATCTTGGGGTTAAACCGGTTAATAAAATGAACTCAAAAAAACTAATCAGAAAATTAAGACAATTTCAAAATAAAAATCTATAAATGAATTCATTTTAATGCCAAATTTACTGTCTAAGTCCTATTAAAAAGAAAAAAAACTCGATATTAATAGAAGGTAAAGGATGCCAATGACAAATGCGATGCCCGATAAGCAAAGCATAATTTACTTAATAAAACAATATAGTATGAAAAGAGGATTAAATGGCAGTAAAAAGTAGTAGAATAAATATAAATTTTTTTTTTAAAGTTTCAAAACGATAGAAGAACATAATAAGTTTTAAGTTGAAAGAAAAGTCAAAGTTTATAATGCTTACAAGAAAATTCTGAATTTAATATGAAATAAACAGATTTAGTAGAAGAAAAATTCAATGGCATTAAAGGTTATTACATAATTCTGAACAAAACGAAGAAAAAATTATTTTTTTGTTTTTAAATTAACTACCACATAGTAGTAAATATTGTAGATTAACCTGTTATTTAGTAATTTTAAAGAGTTTGCTAATCGTTTCTGCTAGCAAAACTGAGTAGAATGACGAGAGCTCTAATAGATTGTAATGAATAGACGCAGCAAAGAATGCGAAAATTAAAAAAATATTATTCATGCACTGGCACTTTCATGGGGCTTATTCAAGCCCCAAGTGAATCTGTACTGATTTCTGTTTATTTAACTTGAATTTTCTGAATTAATATATTCATTTATCCATATATGCATATATATATATATATATATATATATATATATATATATATATATATGTACTATTTATCTAGATCTATTTTTCAATTTAGAACAATTTAATTTTTGTGTTCTATTTATGCGATTAGTCAGTTAAAATAAGGTGGGGCAAAAGCGCTTCTGCACAAGATGTTTTTTGAATTTTTATTTCCGCGAATTATGTGTTTGTGTATTTTTAGAGTAAATTTCCTTCAAGAATTTTCTTTAAATTGAAAAAATTATGAAACTGATGGTTATATATAAATAGTGAACGTTAAAAATGGTAAATTATCTTTTCCAATGCAACGCTATTTACACTTTAGTACAACGTGGCGGTTAATTAAAATTTTTAGCGTGTTTATTTTATGATTTTTCCTCAGGTTATTTAAAGAGTAAACCTCTAATGAAGAGAGCATGAAATGCTTCTTAAAAGATTGAGTTTATAAATTACTGTGATGCTAAATCTGAGGCGTTAAATTTGTTAATGCTATCTGTGGTTCGTGTGGTGGAAAGTCAGCAGAAATATTCTATATGGAATTGTGTTCAATTTTAAGCTCCAACTGGCTATTCCCAACCTCCGTTATTAAACTAACACCAAGACACCTACGGAATTAATAGTAAATCAAAGTATTATGGAAAGACTTTGTTAAATTAATATTTTTTTTATAGTTTAAATACAACCTTTCATATGATAGAAAAAAGATTTGATCAAGTAGACTAGATTCGTCTCAATTAAGCATTCATTAAATACTTGCAAAATTTGCCGTGGCCAGTGATCAAACTAAAGAACATTTGCGTCAGAGAATTGACCTTTATTCACTGTGCAACCCAAATCGCGAACTACATGTAATTCTGAGTTAAATAATAGCCTATGTATTTGGTCAGTATTTTTCCTATATATTCGAAGTTTATTCTGCGTCACTTTTGACCTTAGTTTCCAACTGACTTAACGAAAAATGTTAATATAGACCAGACACTAGCTTACATCCATCGTGGTTTATATGGAACTAAATTGTTATCGCACGGCTTTATTAGATTTATGCTGGCAGTATTAACTAGACATTGCATAATATAACAATTGCGATTTTACAAATAGACCGGGTTTTTTCTTACTGGGCACTCGTCAAGTACCCTGCAGAATTATACATTTAAAATTAAGCATATATTCATATATAATAATTTGCACTAAAATACTTAGAGCATATTAACAAATTCACAAATTGGATTACTTAAAAAAGCCTCTTGCAATGTTCTTATATGCTATTAAATTGTATCAGACAACTTACAATACAACCTAAGACAGGCAAATCTTAATACTGTAGACCAGTTTCGTCCTTATTTGGAACTCATCACGTACTGTTCAGAATTTGCCACGGACAAGGCTCGAACACTGGCATGACCGCTGCGGAATCTGATACTCTTACCATTGCGCAACCCTGCCTCACATTACACACAATTTTAATTATAAACTAACTAACGTTTCTTTGCTAGCTTTTTCCCTAGGTGGACCCTATATGGCTCATTGGTTAGAGCACCAGATTCCGAAGCAGTCGTGCCCAGGTTCGAGCCCTGTCCGCGGAAAATTCTGGACAGAACTTGATGAGTTCCCAATAAGGACTAAACCGATTTATTGGTTGAATTGCCAATTCTAAACTGTAAATTACTTAGTTTATACTGGCAAATGTATGTACATAATGGGTCAGGTGTTTGTATCAAGATCACAACCTTGATCAAAAGTAATTTTTTTTCACCATCAGATCAACTAATTTTCGTTTAGTTATATAAATTGTAACCTCAGTTGTGTGAGACCGTTAGTCATCAATATACTAATATTTTCATACGGTAATAAGAAAAGATTATATATTTTGTTATGTTAGATAGTATTATTGTAGATTAACATTATCATGACGATGTCATTATAATGTTATATGCGCCGTAAAGAGTTTAAGGGTTTTGCTCAATTAATAGAAAAGTATATATGTGTAATAACTAAACATGTTGTAGAATATAAAACGCAGTTCAAAATGCCAAAATAAGTGGCCAAATAAAAAAAAATTACTAGGCTACAAGTTGAATTGCATTTGATTTTAAGAAGTTGTTTGGTATATAATT
>JAQBSW010002945.1:0-92561 GCA_029291075.1 Eudiplozoon nipponicum
GTGTACCCTCGTGCGGTTCCAGCCAAACATCCGAGTTGCATCGTTGACCAAAATTGGCCTCCTCAAATAATGTCTCAACCAGTGCAGTTATGGTTTCATGAAAAGATTTGAGAGCGATGGAAAGTCAGAACACGGCCGTATAGAACTGGTTGGCTAGTCATCATTGCTTTTGATTTGTGCATGCCAATGATGTAAACGAAATCGAGCAAGTGCGTAGATTAACAAGCTGTCTAGACGCTGCAGCTATTGCGTATCCCATAAGTCTCCGCTTTACGAAATGAGACCGACAGTATATTTGACTTGAGTCCGTTCAATAGGCAGGCGATTACAAAGTTGTTTGCACTGTTTTCCAAGGGAAGAACCTGCAAAGGTAATACGTCTGAGATCCTCATTAAAAGTAATCCTTGAAGGATAGTTGGAATCTATTTGGCACAAACTTAGCTGCAGACCGTAACATATAGACGATTATTGATCACAATTAATGGCTTTCTAAATAGCATGTTCGTTGTATTTGAAGTCTACAACTCGACCGCCATAAATCTCCATTTAGGGGATTGCTGCGGTGACCTCAACGTACTTTTAATTGTTAATCTAACTAATCAGGTTGGAGCAATAGCAAATACTTGCCAAGCACCGGAGACAATCGCAAAAATTTTGAAGAGGCCATTATTGACGAGAATGCTTACCGATGAGCCTTTATAATATATCTGTTTAGGCATTACCTGAATCTCACACTGGTTGCTGAATAGGTACGCAGTACCAGCACAATGGATTTCAATATATGCTGAAGTTGTGTATTAGACATTGCGTATCTGGTAACAAATTAGTTAAAGTAACACCATGTACATATGCGTTTGTGACTTGCTGGCGACTCATCAATAGGAGCCGGTACTGAAAACATTTTGAACAATTTTATCCTTTTTTAGTGCACGGATATTCGGATTATATACGAACTGTCACATAGAAAGGAATTTCATTCTGATGCTTGTGGCCAAAGGGTTGTAGTAAGATCCATTAAGTGAGTCTGTTCTGCATCCTGGATACGCTGTCGCCACCTGGACAGAAGGCGACCATCGTCTGCTTACCAGAATTTGGTCTATCTGAATGCGTTGACGTCACCGTTCCTTCTGCATAAGTCGCATGCAGTTATCACAACTGTTTTCAGTCATGGTCAATCTTCCTGGAGCTCCGTGTTCGGCGCAGTCTTGATCTGGTTTGACGTTGAAGTCAGCGGAAGTTACTAAGATTGCGGGATGCCATCTAAAGCCAAAAGAAAAATCTGATAGATTTTCGAAGAAACCATTCCTTTAATTAGAAGAATAACTGAGAGTTGGTTAGTACACATCTATTGTTGCGAGAAATTTCTTGTCCACGCCGAACATAGAATAATCAAAACGAGAACTTATATCTGCCCAATCAAGTAGGTCTTTCTTAGCAGCACTAAATAGAAAGCTGGCGAAACCATTCCTAGCTGGATTACTCGTATTGGGATGGTAGAAATAGCATCATCTGCTAAGTTGAACTGGTATTTTTAGAGGCGCCAGAGATCGCATTCGCCTCTTGTGTTAGTGCAAGGACATATTCCACGTGAATGCTTGGAACTTGATTTTATATGTCAGGCTATTTGAGCAACTAGTCGTACGTATATTGACTGTATCTGGAATGCAACTCTGACGCCGCCTTATGATTGCGATAACCTTGTGTTCAGTTTTCCCTGCCTGATCAGTGTTTAGTGTATAAATGTCTGTTTGGCTGCATCTGAGAAAGATGCACCGATTTTTAGGCTAAAATATTGTACCATAAGATCGCTTGCATTTACTGTATACTGACCGCTAAGGCAGTGTCAATGAAAGGTTAGACCTGCTGAATATGCATTTTTGTCAGAGATATCGGCCACTTGATCAGACCTCGTTATATTCCCACTACATAGGAGTTGTTCGAACGTGGTACCATCTGCGACAAACTAGCGCTATCTGCCGTCGGTGCAGAGACCCTAAGCCTAACGCCAGGGATCACCGTTTGTATGGCTGCTGTGTCTTTTGAGCCTTAGGATGATCGACAGATGTAAAAGTTTCCTAATTATTCATTCGCATTTTATTTAGGTAAACTAAGCGATGTGTTTAAATTTAATAATTTTGTTAATATGAACCAAGTTCACTTACAGAGGCCCATGTATTTATTTTTTTCAATTGTCAAAGCTGTATCCTTGTTATTGAAAAAAAAATTCAACGTGTTATTTGTTATTGATTATTGATATATAAAATTTTATTCTTTTTTCTTTAATATTGCGTCGAACCTGCTATCTATTCTTGGTCTTTTCAACTTTTATTTAGATCTATTCACCAACAAGTCCTCTTAACAGAGATACTGACGACTCTCGCAATGTTTACGAAGCTGCTTTCAAAGGTATTCATAAGTAAGTTTGTTAATTTAATTTATGCACAAAGTGAATATAAGCTCTCCTGAAACGGTTAGAACCAGCTTTCTCTCTTTTATTAATACCTATTGCTTTTTAATTAATCAATGTTGCCGTTGCTCAGCAGGTGATAAGAGAACTTCTCTAGCTTATGAGCCTACATAGCAATAAAGGCGAAAACATGTTATTTGTGCGCTAACAAGAATTACCTTTAGGTAGAAAGCGAGGCCGAAGAGGGTCTAACTGAAGGGAAAACTAGCCAAAAAACAAGTTGCCTTATAACGACAAATTGCATGCAAGGTGTAGCTACTTACACGTCTGTTATGCTTGAACATATAAATAGTTATGTAAAAGTCCATAGACATAGAAATTCCGGCCTGACGACAAGCGGCCACAAGCTAGACAGCCCGAGAATGAACCTTGCCGGGTCTAAGAGGGACACAGCCATCATCCTGTTTCATGTGAAGCTTCGAGTTTGGTCTAACTGCTCAGTAACTTTTATTTTTAAATGCGTAGTGACAGAATGAGAGCAAGCGTGCCAGTCACGGGGGGGGGCAAGTTTCGGCTGCTGAAAGAAACTTTGGCCACTAGCATCTGGGCAGATAGTGCTCATCAGCCTTAGTTGGCAGACTATCTGGGAGAAGGAAACCGTCTACACCAGGAACGAGCGACAGTCCAAATATAACCATGATCGACTTTGGTTATATGGCAGTCAAACATTAGCCACTTCTGGCTTTTGTATAGCTTTGCATGATGATGATGATGATCTATAAATGACAGCGAATAATTATAAACATCACTAGATTGGCATGGTGAACTGATAACTCTCTGCCACATTTTATTATTCATAGCTACGCTTGGACTAAAAATTCTGATAGATCGTCCTTATGTTGTTAAGAGATTGCAATTATCCAGTTAATATTCTTGTGTAGCTTTTAATAATTCTTTTTAAAAGTTTGACTAATTACATTTCGAATATGTTATTCATTTTAATTCAAAAAGTGATTCTTTTTGCATTTTTGATCCCATATTTTTTCCTAAAGAGTGGTCAGTATGGAACTGAGTCGACCGTTGTTAGTTTTGGGCCCACTTTTGTCGTTGCCATCTAATGCTGTTTGGAGCAAAATGAATTATCCTCTGTTGAACGCACTACTGGGTGCTGAGTACGCTTTATACACGGTAAGCTGGCCATCTATCATAAATACTAGTTATATGTGTATGTAACCGTGTCTGTATCATATTTGTCTCTTGTTCACATGCAACCGTTTATAAAGTATAAGGAGCCAAGCATCCACCATTATTCCAAAATTATGCCAAGTTGCCTGTAGCCATTGAAATTGCCGGTTTGGCAACGGGCGCATCCTTGCTAGTCGTATTGATGACGGTTGCTTTAATTTTTCCGTTACTACCGAAATAAGGCTATTCCAGTTCCTAGAAAAAATCTAGTTTGTTTTTATTGGACAGTTAATACATTGTAATAGATGGCTGGTAGTGATATGTTATTAAGCGTGTTTGATGCGGATAGGAAGTTTAGAATATCGAGTGAAACCGGCGATTGGCGCATCGAAATCATATCCTAAGAGAGGGATAATGTACAGCCATCGTTTGTGATAAGCCATTTAAGAAAAGAAAAGCATAGCACTACAGCCCGTATAATTAAAAATATAGTTTACTTCATTTGCTGTCGATCAGTTTAAAATGTGTCATCTGATTTTCTCAGCATTGCAGGGTGGCTAGACTATAGATAATCCTGAAATGGAATCATTGAAAATTAGAAACAAAGAAAATAATACTGTGCTAACCTAGATCTTTCGATCGGCAGTCGTTTAGAATTGTCAGGAGAAGTGAGGTTGCTGGCGACGCTATCCTCTGTGTGCTGTTGCAGAACAGCACAATACCATCGGTGAACTTCAGCTTCCTTTTAAATACTGTTTGTTGCGAAGAGCTAATATATATGCAAGTATGTATTAGGTTTTGCGAACCTAGTAACAAATTAGTTCAGTTGTGACCTTTGTTTGTCCTGATGTCTAGCTGGGGCCCATGAGGATTGTGAAGACTTCTTATCAGCTGAACAGCTTTTAGAGCGGGAAAACTACATAAACGTGTTGAACATTTTGTTCACTGTGCATCAAGAGCAATCATTTAGGAATGATGGTGTACCATCAACGTTAATCCTAATTACGGGTTACTGATTTCATTTTATGGCATTGTCTGATATGGCTACTACAACAATTATTTTAAGCACTGAATGCGACAATGCCGATAGCATCCGGCTTTCCAGTTTCGCTTTAATCTCTTTGTGTGGAGCTCTATTTTTCGGACCAGTTAATGAGATCTTGCCAAAAGACAATTCAGCGAAATCTGTGATGATGGAACAGCGATTGCTGTTTTCCGTCCATGAATTAATAGCTCACGATAATTGCACAACGGTATCAATAAATTAATCTGATTACAGTTTATTTTTCGTTAGAATCCGATAGAAATTACGTTCCATGCAGCCACCTGTAGTTTACAATGGATACAGTTGTGCAGGCCATCTTATCGGAAGCGTATACTTCTGTTGAATCGCGTATAACTAAAACCGATAGGTTATCGAACATAATCTTGAATGTCATGCGGGTTCAGCTTAAGGAAGCCTAGGGAGGTTTTTCTCTTATGTTTATGTGGCAGTGAAGCATCGTCTTTTAATGCTGTTTGTGGTGATGATGATGATAATGATAAGGGGGATTATATATATATATATATATATATATATATATATATATATATATGTATATATATATATATATATATATATATATATATATATATATATATATATATATCATTGATTATTAAGTAGGTATGACAGCATCAACCTTGCCGGATCTAAATGGACACAATCCTCATCCCGTTTCATGTGAAGCATCTAACTACTCAGTAAAACTTAATGTGAAATATGTAGTGACGGAATGGAGCAAGCGCGCCAGACGCGAATGGCAGGTTTCGGCTACTGAGGGAAACTTTTGCTACTGGAACGTGGATAGATAGTGCTCATCAGCCTTAGTTGACAGACTATCTAAGTGAAAGAAAACTCTGAATACGAATCATCCTCACTATAAATGGGCGATCTAGTTTGCTTTTGCAGTCAACATAACCGTGAACGATGCAACTGACGTTGAGATCGCTACGACCATCCAGCGCATGAAGAACAAGAAATCCCCCGGTGAAGATGGAATACCTGCAGAGATCTACAAGGCCTGTATAGGCACACTACTGCCATCAATCCATCGACTGTTCTCTTCTATCTGGGAACAGGAAGTGTGCCGGTCAGACTTCGGAATGTCAATCCTGCTACCGTTTCCCAAAAAGGGTGATAGATCAAGGTGGGAAAACTACCGTGGTATCAGTCTTCTCAACACCGCATCCAAGCTGTTGGCGTCGATTCTATTGAACCGCTTCTGTAATGAGCGGCATGCCCGTACCCGTCCCAATCAGGGTGGATTCCGCCCAGGCAAAGGCTGTGTTGATCAGATCTTTACATTACGGCGAGTTTTGGAACATCGCAACGAATTTCAACAACCAACCGTCGCTTGTTTTATTGATTTCCGAGCTGCTTTTGACTCTGTTGATCGCGACTCCCTATGGAACATCATGCTGCTCGACGGAATGCCCATAAAACTCGTCAATCTGATCAAGGCCTACTATGCAGCCACCAAAGCCAGAGTACGTGTTTACGGAGAAGAATCGGATGAATTCAGTCTGCGCACTGGGGTTCGACAAGGATGTCCCTTGTCACCCATATTGTTCAATTATGCGGTTGACTGGATTCTGAGCAACGCGCTAACTGGGTTCCGAGGCGTTCAAGTATCAAATAACCTATGGCTGACGGATGTTGATTACGCAGACGATGTTGTTCTCCTTGCTGACAGCTTTGGGAGCATGCAAACCGTTTTGGATCAAGTGGCCCAGTTTTCATCAGCCGTTGGTCTGGAAATCAATGCCGACAAAACGAAAGCCTTCGCCATCGGTGTATCTTCATCTGATGAGCAGCTCACGGTGTACGACAGCCCAATCGAAACAGTCGACGATTTTACGTACCTTGGCTCAAAAATACTTCCAACTGGTCAAGCAAAGAATGAAGTCCGAACACGCATCGACCGTGCCAGACTTGCTTTCTTACAATTGAAGAACTCACTTTGGAGAAGAAGTGAAATCAGCCTCAAAACGAAAATCCGAGTCTACCAGGTTACTGTTCGCCCTGTGCTACTGTATGGCTGTGAGACTTGGCCATTACGTTCTGAGGACTCCAAAAAGCTTGAAGTATTCGACCATTGGTGCCTTAGGTACATCACAAAGACAAAATGGATGGACCGGGTGTCGAACGCATCTGTTCGTCACCAATGCGGGGACATCATGCAACTATCCGTCTGGATCCAACATCGTCGACTTCAATGGTTCGGGCACGTACTACGCAAACCCGAAGACGAACTGGTACGGCAGGTGATGAACCCAGGTCAATGTGCAAACTGGCGCCGCCGCCGAGGTGGGCAACTGAAGACATGGCTTGCAACAATCAAATCGGACATGGAACTCCTAGGTTTACGCAATGTTTATGGTCCGCGTCACTGGGAGCGTCATTGGCCCTCTTTATGTGCCGAAATGGCTGCCAACCGCCCGGCATGGAAAGGCTTAATCCGGGATATTAATGGAGCCGGCTTATCCTCTAAAAGGAGTCAGCCGCAGTAAAGTAAAGTAAAAGTAAGAACGATGCAAATTGTAATGATTGAATACCTCATTGCCCGTCACGCAGTATATAAACTGCCGCTTTATCTGCTGATTCGCGCAGTGCGGATAATCGAAATCAAACTACTGTAGGCATCTTCTATTCTGCCTTCCTTCCTTCTCTTTGCTCTTCTCAATCTGAAAATAACGATTTTATAGAATCTATGAATATGGTTGGTGTTGATCATGTCACTCAGCTCAATATCAGGTTACCAAATATCAGAAATCTTTGAACATCGATTAGGTTTTAACATCAGCAGATTTAATGTGCGAACATTAAGACAATTTGGACAACAAAAAGCACTTGCACTTACGGTGGATAAATCAAAAATCGATACTACGTGCATTACAGAGCTGGGTGCACCTTACTTATCTAAGCGTTATTGTCTTCGAACATCTGTTTCCTTGGAGTTTTCCGAAGCCGGTGAATGGGACGTCGGTATTGTCCTTAGCACACGAGATAAAGCTTGCTGAGTTGAATGGATACCTTTAAATAGCCGACTGTGTGTGGCACGTTTTAATAAATCTATTAAAATCAATGAAAAGAACCGTTAGCAACGCTGTCTTTTCGTTGTATCTCCATATACTCTTATCAATTGCAGCACAAACGAAATCACAGACGCTTTGTACTTCGAACTATGCTTCTTACTAAGTAGAGAAAAATGTTCAGATTTAGCCTTGGTCATGGTCAGAATATCTTTTAGGTGGAAGGTAGCACAACGATAATGGAAAACAACCTTTGGATAGCTGCGCGGAGCATATTAGATATAAGTAGTACAAACTTCATGCGTAGTGTGAGACGTTGACTGACATGGCGTATTCCAGATCACAGACAACGGTGGACTCATGTAGCATTTAGTTATAGATGACGTGGTTGCATCCAGGATTGTCGTTCTATTTGGAAAAATTATGTCAACTTCAACCATGCACTCATCCATTGTAGATTTGCACTAAAAATTTCCGGGAAAATAAATAAGAGTAAACCACAAATAGATGTAAGCATACACAAACAACCTTCCTTCCGGCAAAAATATGACAATACTCTAAATTCAGAGCGCACTGGCTTTGATGGCGAAAATTCGAATTTACTTTGGACCAAGGTAAGTACCACTATTCAAACACACGAAGAAATGGTAATACTCGTTGTTTTTCCCAACTTATTCGCGCAACAGGATCGAGAGAGATTAACTATAAATAATAGTAACAACCATTTCATTACCGATAAAATCATTCGTCCTGATAGGTGGGCTGAACACTTCTGAGATCAATTTTCTTTGACACCTGCATCAGTTCCGATTCCAGAATTCATATCTGTATCAACATGTTGAAACATTAGTCACGAAGAACCATCAGAGTTAGAAATACGGAATTCAATTATATCTCGCCAAGACGTAGGTCCTGATGATTTGTTTCCGGAATTATTTTAGGGCGGTGGCGATATAATCTTGGGAGCGTTTAATAACCTTTCTCGTACTATATGGATTAAGGAGACCGTACCACTTGATTGGAATGTGTCAACCATCATTTATATCTTCAAATAGGGCAGTCGTAAATCGTGTGATAACCATCTTGGCATAAACTTGACTCCAGTCGTGTCTAGGTTATTTCGATTGTCCTACGTCGTCTTAGCGCTTCACGTGAATCACATACCAGAGAAGAACAGGGCGGATTCTGCTCAGGACGAGGTATAGATAATATTTTTACATTAAGGCAAGTTTTTGAACAGTGATATCTATAACGCCGTTTTACAATAGTCATCTTTCTAGAATTCAAGAGTGCATTTCACTCTATGGATCGCAATGTTTTATTCGATATTCTGTCAAAAAATTGTGTGTCCGTAAAATTTGTTCATATTACACGCGTTCTCTGCACAAATAATTCTGGTCTTGTTAAGGTCTACAATTAATTAACACAACATAAAAACCAGCAGTGTTGTTCGTCATGGCTGTCGACTTTTCCCCTTTTTTAATTTTGTAATCAGTTTTATTTTCTCCCGGGCGGTAGACCAATCGATCTTGAATATACAGACGATATCGTATTATTATTCAACAATATTGATTCTGATCTGGCCACCTTGAATAGATTGGCAGACGTTTTTCCGTTTTTTTTGGTATGAAAGTCGCACTCTAAATGTAAGATACTTATACAGGATCTCCGACCACTCATTCAAACTCTGCAAATGCAGAGTGAAGTTCTAGACATAGTTGACAGGTTTACATACCTTGGGTGCTCTATCAATAACTCAGGCAAAATGTCTGACGAGGTGAATATGATAATCGCAAAAGCTAGAGTAGCTTTCTCGGATTTTCGCCATTTTTGGAAAAACGCGTATATTTCACTATACCTTAAAGATCGTGTTTACAATGCATCTTTTACGCGCAATTTTATTTTACTCTAGTAAGATATTAGACCATCGTTGTTTCAGTAGCATAGCGCATGTTGGTTACCAACAGTGAATAATCAACGTTGACATCCGTAGAAATATTTTTGGATCTGCCAACAAGAGCTCCTGGCGTGAAAAACAAATATCGCTTCATCAACTTCGATGGCTTGGTCATGTTTTGCGTATGCCATCAATTAGATTGCCCAGTACAGCTCTGTTTTCTCGTCCAGCGTCAGATTGACGTAAGAAACAAGGTGGTCAGATTTTGACATGGCAGAAATAGTTGAAGTCACATCCAAATTGGGTAATATAGGACCCACTCGTCTGCCGCGATGGGGTCCACGTGCGCATCATAGTTTTTGGTTAGAAACCCTTAGCGATATGGCATCGAATCGAGCTCAGTGGCCATCTTGTTGCAGATGTCTAGTAGAATCATCTTCATAACTTTCTTTTCTAAATAGGGCAAAGTTAGCTGCGAGGTTTGGTTTTGTTATGGCGTGATACAGTGATATTCGCAAGGAAGCTGTATTTCTGATGGCGATATGGCATCGAATCGAGTTCAGTGGCGATCTTGTTGCAAATTTATAGTAAAATAATCTTGGTAAATTTCTTTTTCTAGTATGGCAGAGTTGGTGGCGAGGTTTGGTTTTGTTTATCACGTGATACAGTGAAAACCGCAATGAAGCTTGATTTCTGGTGTTGGCTTGCCTTAGAGCTAACTTGGCCATGGTTGTGTTGTGTAGAGGTTTTGTTTGCCTCACTTCTGTGAGCTATCTAGATAAATATACTCATCGTAACTAAGTACTCTCTATCTCATAACTCACAAATGATAATTATTTCGTTATTTATGAAAATTTTCGTTTTTAACGTTCGCATCTTTTGGCAGTGAAATATTGGTTACAATTGGCTTTTGTATTGCTGTGCATGATGATGATGATGATGATGATGATGATGGGAAAGAAAAATGAACAATTAATAGATTAGGGAAATTTAATTTTTTGAATATTTTGATAAGAAATTGACAAATATGCGCATAATCTTAACTACACAAACTGAAATGACATGTTGAGCATACTTGGTTTTGCAAATGAATGGACGAAAGTTTGTTGTGTGAAATGTGTAAATTGTTTAAGCTTTGTATTGACAAGTTGTTAAATGTGCTTCTTTGTCGTTCGTTTAGTGTCAGCTAGTTGTCTATCTTGGCTTAGCATACATTTTGTATGAGGAATGTGTGCACATTTGTTTCTCAAGCGTATTTTTTTTGGCTTGTTTGATTATTTTGGTTCTGTTCGGGTGCGCGTTTTTTTCTGATAATTGTAGAACTACCGCTTCACGGAGCATCAGTATTTTTTTTTACATTTCGTCTTATGATTTTTTTCTTGCTTACCTTGTTGCTAATAGTACATTTGGTGACCATTGTAAAATTTGAGCTTTTTATTTGCTGAATAGGTGTGCTGCATCACTTTATTCGCGGCCAGTCTAATAATTCAATGCCAGTTGGACATTTTTGTGTTGTCCAACGATGGCAACTAACGCGTTTTTAATGTGTACGTTGATTTCTGGCGCCTTTGTTATTCTGGGAGGGCATTTAATGCACACTAGGAATAGGCGATCTGATATTCTTCATACCCCATTTATAACCATGAAATTTAAGACTAGAAATTAATCCATACTTATCGAACCGCGGGAGTTGTGGGCCAGTAATCTCTTGGTCGAATATTATTGTTGGCCATGTTGGCCACTTGGTCAGGGGGGGGGAAATCCTGTGAACTTCAGTTAAAATTAAATGTTCCACTCTGTCAGCGTATTATCCTGTATACAACAAAAGTTTATATACAGACACATATAAACGGTTATGTAGATCTCCAACACGGTGGGTTCCAGTGTAGCCCAATTAAATTTGGCAGAACCAGTCAGGCATCACGAATTAACCCTGTTTGGCGCTAGACTCCGGCAAAATATTTGACCATTCAAGTGTCTCGGTTATTGAGGGCGTGATTCGGCGTGGTTAAATGTCTGATCTCGCAATTTAGCTGACAACATTTAACTATTTTAATGGACTAAGCTTCCTCGTTTTTGGTACGCTTGCATATCACGGAAAAGATTCTCGCTAAGATTTCAAGCTATGAAAACTTGTTGTAGATTGGTAGGCTAAATTATCGATTTTTATCAATAACATTATTTTTATTACTAGATATACATCGACTTAGCACATAGAACCGACGAACTCGGGAACATGTTGAATCTCCGCGATTTGCATTCGCGGGTTTACGCTTTGCACCATCAGTTTTGTAAACATTCGATTGATCCCAATTTCCAGGTACGTATCGAGTTCGTCTTCTTGTTGACTGTGCGGACGCGTCCCTTTTGACGGCTTCAACAGTGTTCACACTAACCACTGTAAATGAAATACAATCTTATCTTCGTTGACTGGCGACGTTTCTGACTGTTACGTCTCGTTCTAACATCAGGACTGTAATCACACATACACAGTACAATGCCCAAAATAGCAGATTTACGCAATGTCTTGGTTGTAGTCATTCGCCAAGCAAGTTTTGAATTTTTGACACATTTTTTATACATGTAACTATTTTTTGCATTTTGTTTCCCAGCCACTTGAAATGCGTGAGCATGCCGCAAAACCGTTCTACAAGGCGGAGCGGATTGGCGTTTTTGGTGCTAGCCAAGAGCTTTGCGATCAGACGAATAGTCTCGCCGAGGGAAGGCGAATTGCGCGTGATATTGGTGGATCGGATCCGGAGAGAATGGCGCCACCGCGGGTCGAGGAGTATCTACTCGAAGAATTGAAAGGCCTGCCAAACATCACTGTTAGTGTTGAGGAGGTAAATGACACGAAGTACCCTCTTATGGCTGCCGTCAATCGCGCCGCGTCTGGTAAGTGCGAAGACAGCCGTTGACCTCATACATTATCTCAAAAGTGCACCCTAGCTTTAGCATGACGATGTGTGTATATCTTTATTAGCCATTATGCTATACTGATGGCGTCGAATCGTACTGAATTTCTATATACGCACAGATTGCTAGTAGAGGCATCTAGTTAAGCGCCATCTCTCCTTTTAACAAGTGTCTCTGCTAGATTTATTTTTTATTGACAAGTGATGCATTAGTAATAAAAATAATGTTGCCACCGATATCGTGTCTCTTATGAGAGTCTTGGTGGCTTCGCGTTTGTGTTGTACTGACAAGTGCTTCTGCTCAGCTATTTAGTTATTATCTTTTTTGGCAAAGTAGCATCGATTTGACATATACAAACTCGAAGGATAACCATCGTTTCAAGTTATGTTTTATCAATAAGTCGGAATTAACTAAGCCTCTCCACTGGATCCTGTTCGCCGTTACGCATGTGTTGTCATCCGTTGTATATAAACAGGGATAGACGGTATTTGTGACTTTAAAGCATGAGTCAGTGCTTAGTTAAATATTCGGGCTCTCCAAAATAACTTACATAATTTTCTGAAGGCAGTTTCAGCATGGATAATATGCCTGTCGAGCTCGACCCGTCTTATGTTACCAGGTATTTCGTGAATGGCGGTAAGCTGGAATTCAACTCGAGCTTAGGCTTCCGACAAAACTGGCAGTTAAGCATCAAATCTAGAATAACGATATATCGATGCTTATGATGATTCTGATTGTGATGATGTAGGCTATAAGGAAACGCCTGTTATCAACTGTTTTAGTTATCGCCATTTGGTATAACTGATATTCATTATACAAATTCATTGCATGTAGAATTGCATTATTGTGCAATTAACAACTGCCAATTTTCTGTTTTTAGTTATTTCGTCTAGACTGTTTAATAATCCTTTCTGTCGTACAGGTACCAACGTTGACCAGTCTATCACATAGAAAGCCGTCGCTATGTTACCTTAATATTAAAGCTCGAACTCTAGACTTCTTGTTGACCATAAATAGTAACAGTGAGTTAGCTGTGCATTTGATATCATGGATTATGGTCCGTTTTTTAGGAATCCGAATTGCTGGTCGTCTTTCTGGTTACTATCCTTCTAGCTAGCACTGCAAATGTTAAAAGCCATTGCCCAATGAATGACCTTCTTCCTTTATTTTCAGCAAGGTTAAACGAACCGCTGATAGAAGATTGCCAAATTATTTCAACTGGATAACAATTATTTTAATTTGTGCATTGTTATTTTCGTGTTTTTTTCCTTTTGTGATTCCTGTCAGTTATTGAACGACATCAGGGTCGGGTTATTAAGATCGAGTACCTTCCACCGGACGGTTCAGAAAATGCAGACACTCACTTGTTTTTGGTAGGCAAGGGTATCACCTACGATACGGGTGGTGCTGACGTGAAAGCTGGCGGTGTTATGGCGGGTATGCACCGCGATAAATGTGGTGCAGCGGCCATTGCTGGTAGGTGTAAATGTCATTTTTACATTTTCTTCGAGTATACTCATTTTTGCTGTAAGCATACCTTACTTTTTTCATCGTACTAGACTGTTTGACAAATTTAATAAATTTACATTCCTAGGGACAGGACCCATGGTAGCTGGCCAGATTTTTATTCATGTACATGCATTTTTATAGCTGAAGAATTACATGGTTATTTTCAATGATTTTGCTCACATATATACCACTCCAGTCTATCAATTGCAAATTTGCTGATTGGTGTGCATAATTTATGTATTGAATTTTGGCATCTTTTAGCCAAGTAATATTTTCTCCAATCTGTGTCCTCAGATCAAACAAATCTTTGCTCAGTTCTAGCCTCAGTTATAAGGAATACACCGTAGTCGGATCAGAAAGACTATGAATAATGATGTAATCTTTTGCTGCATGCAGCGTATTGCGCAAAAGTATAAAATTAAAAATGGAATGTTAAATACTTTTTTTGAAAATCTTGTGTCAGTTTTATTGTACATGTCTATGTGAATAGATAGAATTCTTTCAAAAGTTATTTTTTTCAAAGCTGAAACATTTGCTACACAGGCACCTTTCGAAGAAAAGGATAACAAAATGCATAACTTAGTATGTAACTGTTTACGACAGGGCAGTGCAGTGGACAATCACAGACTCCGTAACAAACGTGCCCAGGTTCGATCCCTGTTTACGGAAAAATTCTGGACAGTACATGAATAGTTCCCACAAGGGACGATGTTGGTCTACTGGATGAATAGCCTTTGCTACAATTTATGATGAACATTGCTCTCACCGCCCGCGCAATAAGTGACCGTTTAATTAGTTGGTGAGCAAAGATGGGAGCATGCCAGTTTTTCAGTTTTCTGGCAGCAAATGTTATGTTACTGATTAATAATGCTCGTTCACGTAGACTGGATGAAGATAAAATTGACTCTATTAAGGCTATTACGAATCTAGTCAAAAATTTCCAAACCTCGATGTGCTTTTCCTTGGTTGGAAACCATAAAGATAGCTAGAACAATTTCACTAGCAGCGTTATTCATGTTCAGATTAATGTGCATTTCGTTAGTTTACAGGATAATCTTTATAGTACGTGATTGGTTTCAGGTAAATCAATGTTGATGGTGATCTCGAGACTAAGGCAGTGGCTCTATTATTTAAAAATTGATATGATCCATAACTTCGTTGGCGGACGAAAGGTATTCTTTGTAAAAGCGGCTATCCCTTTGTTTTACTCTCCGCTGTATTGCTTTACCTGAAATTCGTTGTCAGTATACTTAGCTGTGTTAAGCTAGTTAAGAGATAATCTTTCATTAATAACAAATTAATTAGCAATGATAGTGAAAATTGTAGGAATATATAAATTATTTTTCTTCACTAGATATTGGCGACCTAGTGTTCATTTAAGGCTCTCGCATAGCCAAAACTTTCACTGTTTTGCGAAAGTGAACAACTGATGTAATGTTATGTCGTAATAATAGTAGTGGTAGTGGAAATCGACGGGGAAGTGGTGGTAGTACTGACAATTTTAGTAATCGCATTAGTAGCAACAATAGCAGCAGTGGTTGTCGTAGTCGTAATAGTAGTAGTATCAGTAGTATTAGTAATAGTAGGAACGATAGTAGTAGTATAAGTATTAATAACAGTAGTAATAGTTTAAGTAGTAGCAATAGAAGTATCCGTAGCAGCAGTAGCAGTAGTAGTATAAGGGGCATGACCAATTATCTCATTTTACAATATGGTGGACTACTTCAGAAAGGTCAAAGTTGAGTGTAACGGACAATATAGAGGACGAGACGGTGTAGAGATGAGAGCGAGTAATTATATAGACCGTTGTTTGACTTTAGCTGTTTCGTCCATGTCACAATCTGTGCACCTTGCTTCTTATGCTAATTTGGCGCTTACTGAGTGAACATTTCTCTACTGAGTAATCGAATTGATGGCGTATGCAAAACATAATGGAGCCTGTGCAATAAACAAAACCTTATTCATTTATAGAACGAGGAGCACTTGTGGACCGACCAGAAATAATGATTTCAGCATTGCTTATCATGTTTTGGTAACCTATATGGGCTATGTTATTCAGACAGAAGTGGTTGAATGCTTGTTAGCATCAATGAAACAAGGCCTAATCAGTTGCGCTGGCTTGTTTACGCTATACCAGCGTTGTCAGCTCAATTGCTCAGTCAGCGCAAGATTGGCATAAAAGTATAGGCTGCGGGCTGATTTTGGTATGGCAAACAGATGAAGTCAGCCGCAATCGAATTGGATAATGTATAAACCGTTCGTCCTTTTGTGAATCGTAATTCTTGGTGGGAAAAAATGCGCGATATGGCGTAGAATCTTGCTCCGTGGCGTTTTTGTTGCTGATTTCGAATAGTCATCTTCCGTACTCACTTTTCTCAGAGTCAGAATTATCCGCGAGGTCTTTTATAAAGCGATGCAGTGAACATCACAAAAATCCATTTTCGCAATGTCGTATTTTTTATAGGCTGATTCGGTTCGTGTTTTGTGGATTTCTAGGTAGTCTCGTTCCCAGGTAGGTATAGGCTACATCCATCTTTTCATAAATCAATTTCTAGTTGGAATTACTAGAATCAGGGTTGCGATCTTGATGTAAACACCTGACCCAATAATTACATACATTTGTCAGTATAAAATAAGAATTGTACAGTGATTTGTCTTTTTCACACTATGCAATTCTTAGTTTATACTTATTTTAATGGGTCAGGTGGTTATTTCAAGATCGCAAATGTGATTATAGTTATTGTTATCACCGCCCGTTTAATTCCAGTTACAATGTTTGGCTTTAATGTATTACTTTTATGATGATTATTATATCAGTTTTTGCTTTATTCTTATGGTTACGTCCCGGAAATACTGTTTGGCAGAATTACAAATGTAGAACAAGCATATTTTTTGCTATAACTAAACGCGTTGAAGCCTAATCATACTACCATCGTCCTACGTTTAAAAATAAATTTTTAATATTAACTTATAAACATCTTTAGCTTAACCACGCTCTCACAAGTCACCAGATTGAGAGTGCGAGTAGCCTGTGGATAAAAGGAATGCTGCAAATGTAATATGCATAAATTGTTAGCGTGCTAGTTTATTCATCACATCACGAGGTATGCGATAGACCATTTTGCGCACAATAAAATCGTACTTGAGCGTGCTTGCATAGTCCAGTTATGTACCAGTGTTGTGGGTTTTCGGCTTCTGAGATCGCTTTTATTCAAAGTCTAAACAACATGTAGATGCACCATTTGTCTGTTTTAGTACTTAACTTGTTGCTAAAAAAGCTGGTTATTCAGTCTAATGACGCCTTGGTTACTCAAACAGAATAGTCTAATTTTGTCGTACTGCGCTTATTTAGATAAAGCCATTCAGGTCATTTCAAGATATGGTGTTTTCTGGTTTATTATATTAAGTTATTGATTGGCTTTTGTCTCCCGCATTGAATGCAAAATGTGAATTTTGTACAGGCATAGAATACAGGTTTAATTTATTTATAAATATTGATGCATACACACATATACATCACAACGCATATATATAGCATAAATCCATATATTAAAACCGAAATTCATATATATTCATATTGCGTACATAAAAGAATGCACGCGTACATGGATACATGCAAACGCACACATATCTTTTAATTTTTCTATTTGCACCCAGTGAAAGAGTACTAAAAATGCACACATTCACGCATAACGTGACAAACGTGTGGGCGTGAAAACACATACATGAATGCTAATGCATACAAATGCATACATATGAAATGAGGTTGAGATGTGTCCTTTGCATAGAGGCCTATATAAATCTATACATTCACTCATGCTTATATACATACGCGCATATATACTTACACGCATGCTTGCATATAAACATTCATATATAAACTAATCCATTAATCCATACCAAGATAAATGCGTACATAGATGAATAGACAGATATGAGCTTCTGACTAGTAAGGCTACAATTGCTCTCGGATCCGCATGATCTAATAAATTATGATTTACAACTGCAGTGTATGAGAAACAGTAACATCAACGAGTTTCACGTTTAATTAAAGGAACATTGGCTGCGCAGGTGGTGATATCAATTGCAATATAAACACCTGACCGATTATGTATGTACATAAACTAAGCATTGCGTAGTGTAGAGAAGGAAATTCATCCTGTAGACCGATTTCGCGCTTGTTGGGATCTCTTCACGTACTGTCCAGCAATTGCTGCGTACAGGGCTCGATCATGGGAACATCTACTTCGAAGTCTGTGGCTCTAACCACTGAGCCATCCTACCGCACGTTACACAAAAATTTCATTTTTATACTAACTAATGCTTCTTCGTTAACCCTTCCTTTAGGTGTAGTCTATAAGGCCGCTTGATTAGCAAACATGCTATTTATCTAACTTTCTATTTGTATTAAAGCTCTTCTAACGACATGTTAAAAAATTCCATGCTCTGCGTTGTAGGCTTTATGAAGGTGCTTGGTTTGCTGACGCCCAAGGGTTTGGTTGTCAGCGCCTCGCTTGCAATGGTTCGTAACAGTATTGGAGCCAATTGTTATGTTGCTGATGAATTGATTGTCTCACGTGCCGGGAAGCGCGTAAGAGTGGGGAATACCGATGCCGAGGGTAGGATGGTGATGGCAGACCTACTTTGCGAGATGAAAGAACGAGCGCGTCGTTCTACGAAAAGCAAATGCAAGCCGCGTCTGTTTACTGTGGCCACGTTGACTGGCCACGTCGTACGGGCTTATCGCCTATACACGGCTGTGATGGACAACGGTCCAGCACGCGGTCTAGGCATTGCTGGCAGTCTACAGTTGGCTGGAGATTTAGTTTCCGATCCGGCAGAAATTTCGACCATTCGCCGTGAGGACTATGATGCACATCGCGGTTTTAGTGAGTATGAAGATTTGCTCCAGTGTAACAATTTGCCTAGCAGTCAAACTCCCCGGGGGCATCAGACACCAGCGGCCTTTCTAATTATGGCTAGTGGATTGGACAAGGTAAGCTGTCTACTAAATGTTAAACTGCATCAAACACGTCTGTTTTTTCTAACTAACAATTTCACGGTATTCGAGTCAGATATACTGCTATTCATTAGTTGACGACCAGTGCTAGGTTTTTCAGCCAACTTATTAGCTTGAGTGGGTTTCATCATCAGCGCAGCCAGCGATACAATAGCATTTATAAACTGATTGTTGATTGACATATGAAAATAATAATAAAAAGGGAAACAAAAATAATAGGTTAAAAGAGAAGGCGTAAAGAAAAACGAATAAGGAGGAAACAGATCATGCCTTGACGAGGAGATATACATAGGCAAAACAAAGAAATCTTTTTTACTTTACTGCGGCTGACTCCTTTTAGAGGATAAGCCGGCTCCATTTCATGGAATTTCTTGGGAATTTGGTACAAGTGGTGTCCCTTCACCAGGGCAATTCAGACCTATAAACAACACATAACCCAGGACAACATGGCATCAGTGATACAGATTTGTTGTTTTCACCAATATAACCTAATATCTATATCTCCCACTTGTTTTATCGTTTCATAAGCTTGACGAAAACCACGCGGTTGAAAAGAAGTCGATTTCTGGAAGTTCGCAACTGAGCAGGATTCGTTGCTTAATCTAGTAAACTATACTTCTCAGCAGGGGTGGTTGAGTATCTGCAAGCGTTCAAATAGTCTTACTGGCGTAAAAGACAACTGGACGAACCGATGCACTGTCCACTTTTCCTTTAATGCGGTTTATAATCTTCTGTTCTATCCTTAATTAGGGCGTTTAGAAAATGACTGTTTGACTACTGCTAATTCCTTCATCGAATAATACAACTATGGTATGCATAAAGAAGGCCGACAAAACCAAACAATGTTTCATTGTATCATTACTATTATTGTCCTTTATTTTTCATTGTATTATTATTATCGTGAGACAATCTAGCAGGTATTGCCTGGTGTAGAATATCCTCTCCGAATTAATGCTTATAGGACGCTGCCCAGAATTCCCCATCATGTACTTTAGGCTTAAACTTTGTAAGTTTTCCGGAAATGTTGAGCGTAATTTTTCATATCCTCAATAAATTTTTCCTTGAAATTTACAAACCAAATACAAGCGTCGAGTTTTGTAAGGACTTCGCGCGTCTATGGAGTTCCTAGAATGCTTTCTGTGTAAGATAAATTTCGTATTGTATAATACATTTATCTTTCTCTGTTATGCTGACAACAAATACATGTTAAAACTTCCAGCGAAGTATTGTTTAAAACATTTTAAATATTGTTAATAAAAAAGGTTCTGAATAGTTATCCTCCATCCAGTAAAATGAAATTTTCATTTGCTTTGGTTTTTGTTTCGTTTGGCTACTTGCTGTTTTTCTGCGGTATGTGGCTGCTTTGATTTACACTCCGGCGCCTTCCACAGCATGGAATTGATTCAGACAATCCGATACCTTACACCCATGTGGACTGCGCGGGCAGTGCGTCGGAAATTGGCGTTGTTCCGACAGCTAATCCTATGATGATGTTTACCGCCTGCTACATTCTACCTCGACTCAAAGGATTCTGAACATTACCAGATGTATAAAATGCTGTGTTCTGGAACAACTTTCAAAATTTACATTTTTTAAAACTTTTTTCCTATTTTTCTTTCTGCTGATAGATTCATCCATCAATATCAATTAAGGTATAATTAAAAAATACAAACAATATTGTATGTTCGACATTTATCCTATCTACACAGTCACTTCAAGACACTATAGCTTCCGCAATTTGCTTGTGTGGAATGATTGATAGCACTGGTAGGTCGGTAAATCTTGATTCCATTACATTTCCAGGTGCACAGCTAGTGTTTGGCTTTGATTGATTGGTTCTCACTTGTCTCTTCATTTTGAAGCCGTCTATCAGCTGCTTTTCTGAAAATGACGTTTGAACCAGATATTCCGATGTTTTTCCAAAATTTCTGGACTTCATTTGAAGGCCCATCTTCAGGGCAAACAGCATACTCACTGGAAAAGCAACTTGTGGCAAATGTATGCGAGTATGGTGTCAATTCTGAAGATGGCACTGGAAATGAAGTCAAGAAAACTTGGAAAATCTTCGAACAATATGGTTCCATTTACAGACAAGCAGTTGACTGGCGTCTTCAGAGTAACGGGACAAGTGAGAACTCGTAAATCAATTTAAAAAAAAACATGCTGTGCACCTGGAAATGTATAGGAATAAATATTTTACCCACCTACGAGCGCTATCATTTGTCCCGCAAAAGAAAATTGCGGAATCAAATTGAACGATGACAGCACTGCGCAAGGACAAAGCATTTGAGCATTATTTTATAGCTTATCAAATTGAGAAAGTATTTAGGCTGCACTGTTAGCCAGTGATTTTTATTTTTTACTTTGATCAAAAATAGTTTTTCACCTATTTCGACTTCGCCCTGTCGAAAAGCAACTTTACTCCATTGCTGCCTCCGTGGTTTGGTTGCACTCAAATTAGGTCAAAATATACTTCATTGACTTGATTGTGTTTTTAATTTATTACTTCCGTAGGTATACACTTATTTTTGATTTTTAGCAATTTTATATTTCGATTTCATTATTTACGATTACAGTTAGGCATATAAAAATTTATACTTTTTAATTCGCCTTAGTTTTTAGTAAATTTTATTTTTGAAGTACCATTATCTAAAACTGGTTTTCGCAATCATATTTATTATTTGACGTTTGTGAATTTTTAAGCTTAAATAAATTTTATATGATTAAAAACACACGTTTTTGTTACTACGTTATTCTAGACAGCACTAGTTTGCTCTGTTCTGATGATAGATTACGTTATGTAGAACATTGTTGGTACTATAGGCATCTAATAATCTCTCTTCAACAAGCGAAATAATTAGTATGCGCTTGTTAGTTATGCTAACAGCTCTAACATTCATCCGTGTTCCGCGCTACGTAGAACTATTAGAGCAAATTGAGTAGGCCTGTATTCTATTCTACTTCTTGAAATCTTCATTGAAAATTGTGAATCAGTTGTATTAAATAATTTAGATTAACTGCATATATATTTGCAGGAATTTAACTTCCAGTATGGAATTGTTGATTCAAGTTTGCAAGTTTTAGATAAACACCAATTCTGTTGTATTTAACTGGTGTAGAGAACGCACATAAGGTTTTCAAAATAATGATACTCTTTTGGATTTTCTGCAGCGTATGTTGACTGAACATGAATTGCTTGCTCGACAGCAAATGATGCTGTCGAATGGCGATTTACCTTTAATCCTAAAAAGGTATGTGTTGCGATTGGATATTAGATGCTGCGCAAATATTAAAAATAGTGCAAATATGGAAAACTTTGGGTATTGTCTTTAGTTGAAATTAAAACTATTAAAGAAACTTGTTCAACTATAAGTAGAAGGATAAACCAAAAACAGCTTGAACGAAAAGTATAATCTCGTGCACATTCGTTTCGTGCTGATTATTCAGTGCCCACCAAGAAAACAACTGCGTCGGTCTGTTGGCAAGATAAATTTCAATAAAATATACTCTTCAGGGATGGCGGTTACCACACACGCTTCTCTAAGCCTATTAGTATGAAAATAACGTTTTAATGGATGGAGGAGACCCAAGCATTGTTTCTTCTAGGTATTAAGAAATTGATAGACGCTAATATTTTTGCTTTCCAATTAAGACAGGCACCTCAGAGACAGGAATACGATCAGTATTAAAAGCCGACGTATGCCTGGCACAATATGTAATGAATCCGAGGGAAACGATGCAACGATTTGCAATCGATTCGTCATCGAGAATGTTGCATTCGTTGCGCTCCGCCGAACTTTTCTATTCGGGCATCTCTTTTTATTACCATCTCCGAAGAACGAGGCATTGGTTCCGCATACCAAAACTAGCCAGGCAGGTAGAAAGTGGCACTACGGTGTCCGAACCATAAAAATATTTTACCTAGCAATACGGGCTACTGATGCGGAGAGAGTGACAAGCGGTATAATGGCATGTGCCATATTAAATACGAACAGAACTGATCGCTATTCAATGTTAAAAGTCGGGGCATCTTTGCGACGAGCGCTTCTAGTAAACATTGCAGTGCGATTGCATTATTCCAAGATAGTAAAAAAATGATTGTAAGTTTTGTGAACACTACATTACATGCCAGCGTTTTAAGCAAAAGGAGAGATAAAAGTCACACCTATTGCTTCAAATACCACTGCACGATATCATTTTTGCGCTTTAATTTGGTTGGTGAGCGGGCGGTGGCTAGTTTCGGAGCAACCAGTGTGTTCTCCATGGTCAAAAAGTTTATCCGATTTGACGAGTTTGTGCCGTTGAAGTGAATTAAAACAGGAAATTATTAGGTTCTTACGAGAGAGTTGTAACAGTCGATTCGGTGCATCGAAGATCATTTTTAACGACCAGGGTGAAGACTTTGAATCTAAAGAATGTCATCAATTGTACAAGAACCTTAGAATAAAGCATTCTAGAGACGCAACTTATAACTCCGAATAACGCAAAGACTGATCCAGTGAACCGGATGATCAAAGAGGTTTTCCTATGTTGGAGCCACGAGATCCGTGGACGATGGCTAGATTAATTACATTTTTTGAGCTGAACTTGTGACCTACAGTACCATCAGCTACAAGCTTAGTTTCTGGCAACCATCGTATTACATAGAGTGCTTAGAAATCAAACGAGAGAACCAGAAACCCGAGGGCGCTGAAGTCATTTTAAATAGCAGATGCACAGGAGCGCCCGCAGCAACTAACCCTGTCCATGTGTGACACTAAGTGACAAGTCTGTCCAATGACTTATAAGTACCCGCCTATGGTCCGGGGTTTAAGTCAGTATCAGAGGTGGAGCCGACAGCGCTACATACTGTCATTGGTGGTCCATTTCTGTTGGAAAGGGTTGACAAGGCCCGTAACACCGTTTTTGTCAGTACTCACGACGACCGCATAAGCAATTTGTCGAGGCTGTATCCCGAGCAGAGGTCACTGCAAAAGATGTGGCATTGACAACATTTGTGACCGAGAACGCGGATTCACGTGAATTACGACGGAGAAAAAATGAAGAGAATGCTTGAGGCAACAGCCGAATCTCTTAATAATCATAATATAATTATTAGTAAATTTGTTTTTCTAAAGATATGCGATTTATGCGTTATTCTTTTAAATATGTAAATACAAGTCACGTCTATATGGCTTCCAATGATTACCTGAACAGTGGAGTTGTGACATTTTAAATATCGCCAGGTTTAATGCTATTATAAATACTACTGGAATCTATATAAGGAAGGCAAATCGCATAGGCGAGTGCAGTAGTAAGGACTGGATAATTAAGTGTTCACCTCATTGAGGACCATAAATTTATAGACGACCAATCCATGTTTCGATCGCTATTTCGTCCATAATTTAATGCCGTGATTTAATTTCAATATATTCCATAATAAATCTCGTCGTTCTGTTACATCCACATATCGCTGTGTCTAAAATCGTCGCAGTAAACTGTGCGTAATGTGTCAACTGAATGACAGTCAAGCTCAGATCTGGTAAGGTGTAATTCTGTATTTTTCACGAACGGTGATGAGGCTATATTATTTGCCTGGAAATTCATCCAATTCTGATTTATCTAATGGCTCAGTTTTTACATTTGGTTGAGAAGTTTACTGCTCGAAGTCAATGACTATCTCAAAACGGCTCTTATGTTGTATTTAACTACTATTGGTTCTACTTTTCTCCTTAGTTTGGAGTCCGTTTACAGTGAACCTTCGTTTATCGCGGAAGATAGGTTTCAAGACCTGCCGCGATAGCTGAAAATCCTTGGAAGTTGGGGACACTGCATTTACTGCACTTATTTAACTTGTATTCGGACTTTTAAAACCCTTTACGTTCTGTTAACAAATCACCTTTTTACAGTACACGTGTGTACATTACCCAAATCTAAAACAGGCATAAATATTTGAATTTTATAATGTTCAAGAAAAAAATAACCATCATCTGTAACCATTGGAACCAATCACAGATCGTGTTACATTGTACTTCGTCCCCGAGCTGCTACGCTTTGTGTTTTGCCAACAGCAGGGTAGTAAGTATGCGGGTTCAGAACTGCTGTGCTTATGGTTCCTTTATTATCATGTTAGTTACAAATTCAAATACAAGTTATGCACATGTTGTAAACTATTTTATGCTTGCTTTGTTGTTCGTAGACATGGAAATACTATTTTTTATTAATGTTCTAATGAAATTAACAAAATATTTTGTGGAATTAACAACATATTTTGTGTCTCCATATATCACAACTATTTTAAACATTAGCGGAAAGTCCGCGATGTATTTTCCTATTTACTCATATAATACATTGAAAACAATGCGGAATGTCGTGAATCCGCGACAATCGATCCTCGAAGTAGAGAGTGTTCACTGTATACTATCACCACACGATCCTCCTTCGCCTTGCTAGATTTTAGACGATTCAACTTAGGATGTCTGTTTATATATGGCTTCCTATTGGTGATAGTATTAAGATACCGATTTTTATTTAATACGGATGATTTTAATTGAAATCAAGAAGGATTCATAAGTTATTATTATCAAAGTTGCGGTCTTCATATGAACACCTCAACCAATAATTTTTTATGAGGATTCGATTAAATCTATGCTCATTTAAACTCTCAACATGTATAATAGAGACAAAAGATGCCAGCAGATTTTGAAAATGTATTTTTTCCAGCTTCATCAAAATAAGTCATTATAAGTAAACGAGTTGCCAAGGCGTTAACAAGAATTATATAAACCGAGTTTCTGTGTGTGATAGAAACACCACTCCCATTAAATATACATTTGTCAGTGTCAACTAAGCAATGCGAATTGTATAACAGGCAAGTCATCCATTAGACCGGTTTCATGCTTGTTAAAAACTCTTCAAGTACTGTCCGAAATTTGCCACGCACAGGGATCTAACCTGCGAACATTTGCTTCGGAGTTTACCAGTCTAACCACAGAGCCATCCCGACGCACGCTACAGACAATTTCAAATAAATGCTAATTAATTTTTGTTTTGTTTAGACTTTACTCCAGGTGGAGCCTATATGGAATCTAGCTACGCCTAAAGTTCCATCTAGCCACCTCAAACTTGTCACTATTGAACCGACACCCACATTAACTAGGGAATTGGAATTAAGTTGAACATTTATATGATTAAACGATCAATGATTGAAACACAAATCCTATTATATATATATATATATATATATATATATATATATATATATATATATATATATATAAGAACAAAACAACGTACTCCATGGAATAACATTTATTAATAAATCTTATTTCTACCAGTATCTACAGCCATTGTTCTGGATTCGTTAGTATATTCGTTCATCCAATCCCACTGTACATTTGTTGTAACCAATCTCCTCTTCGTTATTCTAGCCTTTGTTTTGCGCAATTTAGACCACTACTTTGCGCAATTTAGACCACTCCTTTTGCGTAACGTCATTTGGTGTGTCATCGCTTTCATTGTAATTGCGTCCGTAATTGATGTATGTGTCGTATTTTGCGAAGCGTTGGCTATTTTTAAAGGCTCGAAACTAGAATAAATCAGCATCTCCCTCAAAAACTATTAAAGAGGGGTGCAGCTCCTTCACAAAAATCAGCAATTTGCGAACATGTACTACTCACAGGTCATGCTGTTAGTAGTAACAATTTTTCAGTTCTCTACAAGGCAAAAACAGAGAAAATGCTTCTGGCTTTTGAAGCTATTGCAATTAATAAGCTGAAGCCCTGCTTAAACGTGCAGAAAATAATTCAAAAAGAAATTAAATTGGACTGGAACAAAGACATAACTGACATGCCTTTAAAAATAGCCAACGCTTCGCAAAATACGACACATACATCAATTACGGACGCAATTACAATGAAAGCGATGACACACCAAATGACGTTACGCAAAAGGAGTGGTCTAAATTGCACAAAAGTAGTGGTCTAAATTGCACAAAACAAAGGCTAGAATAACGAAGAGGAGATTGGTTACAACAAATGTACAGTGGGATTGGATGAACGAATATACTAACGAATCCAGAACAATGGCTGTAGATACTGGTAGAAATAAGATTTATTAATAAATGTTATTCCATGGAGTACGTTGTTTTGTTCTTACATTTTAAAAATGGTGAAATTAGAAACTATCAATATATATATATATATATATATATATATATATATATATATATATATATATATATTAGTAAGTATAAACTTAGCATCGATATATTTATTAAAAACAATTTTTTAACGAATATTGGTTGTGCGGGCAGTAATAACATGTATTATAATCAATTTTGCGATCTTGATATTAGAACCTGACCATGAAATACATTTGGCAGTATAAACTAAGAATTGTATAGTGTAGAAAAGGCAATTTATCCAGTAGATCCATTTCGTCATTATTGGGAGCTCATCACATACTGGCCATAGTTTGCTGCGGACAGGGCTCGAACCTGGGCACTTCTGCTTCGGAATCTGGTGCTCGAACCACTGGCGTGCTTATATCAAGATCGCAACCTTGATTATAATCGTTGTCACTGCCCGCGCAACCAATGTTCGCTTAATTATATCTTTCTAACTTGTAATTATTTCTAATTACTTTGAAATTTTTAAATGTTAAATGGAGATTCACTTTTGGGATTAGTTATGTTTGAGAAATTTGACTTATTTTCGTTACTGTGATTCCAAATAACTAATATATCATCCAAGAACCATATATAATATGTTGGGCTTCGAGGGTGATCCGAAGAGAGATGTCCCATTGTGACACCTCTAGTTAGTTTATATAATTCTTCCCTAAAGTTATACATATTCGTTCTATTCACAATGCGCCCAATCGTCACTTCACCCCGTCTAATATTAACGAATGATCATTGAGAAATTGGAAAAAATGATTCCTGGCTTTTGATACCGGTATGTCTGTGCGCATGGATACAACATCTAGGACTGTCAACCCATCACCTTCATCTAGCTCACATTTGTCAAAAATTTCCACTACCTGATAAGATTCCATCAATGTGTAATCTAAAATGCAGGGGTATTTTCTTATTCTATGTTATAAAGTGCTGGGCGTTAACTTAATGGTTATCCAGTTTGTGCACTTTCACCATATAATACACTTTGGGTGGAATTGTATCTATATTTATGAAATTGCTACCATTAGTCTGGTTCATTTCATCGCTAACAATTATGCTATTGGTCAATAATTTCAATTTCCATTGTAATCTATGTGTCTGATTGTTTTTTATTTCATGTTATATACTATCATTTCATTTTCCATACATCTTATCATTGTAATCGGACGGACTCATCAGGAGTGACTCCTCTTTCCGTTTTTAAACATGTAATATTGCTCGATTTGAACTCATTTCTAAGTCGTTGAGCTTAATATCATCATGGAATAGCAATACCATGGTTACAACATATCATTGAAATCTAACCTTGCCTTTATCTGACAGCAGTTGTGCTGTTTAACCAGCCTTTGTAATGAATAAGTTTGTCGGTAATCATTTGATTGAAATTGCCATGTTAAGCAGTTTAAGTTGAGTCACATTAAATTTAATTTTGGACATATTTGCTATAGGATTAGCTACGATTGAACTAGAAATGTTTGTGAATGTCTGTGAACTCCCAAAACAGCCAACCTCATATTGTGTTTAATTTATCTACTAGGGGCATTATCAGTAAAATCCTCTTATACACTTGATATCATTAGTGTGCAATACAGAAAGCAACTGTAATCTTAGGTTTGTTTTGTCTAATAGATTCAAACTTACGTTTATCCGGATCGCGAAAAAAACTTATTCATAATATTTACCAAAATATTATGTTTTGAAGAAATACGATAATCATTGAAATGAAATGGGGTATCCAAGTTAAACATTTAGCAATTATAAAATGTTTACGCATAGATTTCAAAACGAAATGATTGACACGTCTTAAGAATTGATTAGTTATTTGTGTATATTTATTATACAGCTTGACGGCTTCGTTGGAATTGAATTTTTACCTGACCTCTTTTGCAACTAACACAAGTTTGCTCCTAGTTTCTCTTTTCAGCGAAAAATTACGTGGACCTCTTTCCGGGTCTCTTTAACTGATCATAGCTCATCACACAATGAAAACGAAAACTAATAAAGCAAGTGTGAAATTTCATTTCAAACGTTTAATTTATACTTATCACTTGGTAATCTCATAATAGCTAAATGGAGTTTCAACAATGGATGCCTATTCAATAAAATATACTTGCATACACGTGTACAGAAAAATAAGTGAAACTACAGTGACAATGATAATCTTCACTCTGCTTAGTGGGGAAGCGAATTAAAACAAAAACACCATTCATGATAAGGTAAGTGATAAAAGTGCGAAATTTCACTCAAACTGCGCGTCGTGTGTGTATGTCTATTAAATGAAATATAATTGCATACATGTGTACAGAAAAATAAGTTAAACTACAGTGACAATGATAATCTACACTCTGCCTAGTGGGGAAGCGAATTAAAACAAATACACCATTCATGATAAGTAAGTGATAAAAGTGCGAAATTTCACTCAAACTGCGCGTCGTGTGTCTATGTCTATTCAATGAAATATAATTGCATACATGTGTACAGAAAATAAGTGAAACCACAGTGACAACATTAATCTACACTCTGCTTAATGGGGAAAGCGATTTGAAATATATACACCATTCATGTTAAGATAAGTGATAAAAGTGCGAAATTGCGCTCAAACTACGTGTCTGTGCATGTCTATTCAGTTAAATATAATTGCATACTCATGTACAGACAAATAAATGAAACTACAGTGACAACGTTATTCTACACTCTGCTCAGTGGGAAAAGCGTATTGAAACTTATACCCCATTAATGTTAGGATAAGTGATATAAGTGTGAAATTTCTCTCGAACTGCGCGCCGTCTGTGTATGTCTATTCAGTTAAATATAATTGCATACACGCGTAAACCAAACCAAGTGAAAATCTAGTGACGACGTAATCTTCACACTGCATAGTGGAGAAAGCGTATTGAAACGAATACACCTTTCATGTTAAGATAAGTGATAAAAGTGCGAAATTTTGCTCAAACTGCGCGTCGTGTGTGCTTGTCTATTCAGTTAATTATAATTGCATACACATGTACAGACAAATAAGTGAAACTACAGTGACAAAATTTTTTCTACACTCTGCTTAGTGGGAAAAGCGTATTGAAACGTATACACCATTCATGTTAAGATAAGTGATAAAAGTGCGAAATTTCTCTCGAACTGCGCGTCGTGTGTGCTTGTCTATTCAGTTAATTATAATTGCATACACATGTACAGACAAATAAGTGAAACTACAGTGACAAAGTTTTTCTACACTCTGCTTAGTGGGAAAAGCGTATTGTAACGTATACACCATTCATGTTAAGATAAGTGATAAAAGTGCGAAATTTTTCTCGAACTGCGCGTCGTGTGTGCTTGTCTATTCAGTTAATTATAATTGCATACACATGTACAGACAAATAAGTGAAACTACAGTGACGAAGTTTTTCTACACTCTGCTTAGTGGGAAAAGCGTATTGAAACATATACACCATTCATGTTAATTGTATTTATAGATATCTCAAAAGCTTTTGACACTATATCTTTTGATGCTATTTTGAATGCGATTAGTTTGTTGAATATTGATCCGAATATTTTTAGATTACTTAAATACTATCTATATAATCGACGAATGAGTATTCAAGTAAACGATTTGATATCAAAAAAGAAACGAGTAACGAGTGGAGTTACACAGTGATCAAGCTTGGGGCCAATTTTATTTAAAATTGTATTAGCAAATTTGGAAACTAAGATCATAACAGTCGAGTTTGCAAATTCGCTGATGATTTAAAAATAATCTTCCCAATTGATCCAAAGAATGTCGAATTCTCCAAAATAATGTGACATTAGATTTGTATGATTTGAGTAAATATTTGATTACACTAGGGCTGAGAATAAACAATAAAAATACGAGAGCTTTAAAAATAGGTAACAGAACAAACTTTCATTATGTTTATTTTCATGATGCTGTGATTAATGATGTGCTTGAGATTAAACTTATGCAAGAAATTAAGGATTTAGGCATAACTATTCAATGTACAGCTTCCGCTGAGAGACATATTGAAAGTATAGTAGGCAGTGCCAAGAAAAGATGGGCACTAATGAATGGAAATATCTTATCAAATGATATAAAACTTCAAATGTATATAATATGGATTAGACTGGTACTAGAATATGCTGTCGCTACTTGGAATCCATTAAAAAAGGGTTTGTCTAATAAGATAGAATCTGTACAAAGAAAGGTTGTGAAACATATTAGTCCTATTTCTTGCACTATATACGCCTCTAGATTACAGTTTGTGTCATTGCAATCACTGTGGTTTCGGAGGATGTGTTATTGTATAAAGTTCCATTTGGACCAGTGGACTGGTGCTTATGACATCGATAAGAAAAGTCATAGAGTTGAACTAGATCTGGACATTTGGCAATATCTCCTCCTTTGGTGGGGAATGTAGCGAGAAAGTTATTCTCTTTCTCGAAAATCTACAAAATTTGTAACCAATTGCCGAAGGGACTTAGAGAAATGCCTCCATCTAAAATGTCTTTTAAAACTTTATCTACTGAACTTGAAAAGTCTGCAATCCTGCTGATATTTGTTATTCTTTTGATTATGATAATACTTTCTCATGGTTGAATTAAAGACAAGGATAATTGTTATCGAAAACAGATTTTCTAGAGATTTTTATTTCCAAGTTTTGTATTATTATAATTGAAATGTTATGCACTATTTCTTCTAATTAGTTAACATTACATACAATCAATTGCTAGTCATGGTTCTCAATTTTTGCATAATGTTACACTTGAATTATACATTAATTGTTCCTAATTTGATAATGTATATATTATTCTTTTCAGTCGAATTTTCTGATATTGATATATTGTATTGTACAACTAGTGAGATATACCTATCTACATGATATTAATTGCACATTTATTGTGATGTAATAATTTTTTTTATATATTGTACAATTTCCAATTTTATTATTTGATGGAATATGTGTGGTTTGAATCCAAATATGTATTTATGTATGTATATATGTATGTATGTATGTATGTCTGTATGTATGCATGTATGTATGCATGTATGTATGTATGTATGTATGTATGTATGTATGTATGTATGTATGTATGTATGTATGTATGTATGTATGTATGTATACATATATGCATGCATGCATGTATGTATGCATGCATGTATGTATGTATGTATGTATGTATGTATGTATGTATGTATGCATGCATGCATGTATGTATGTATTTATGTATAATTAAATGAACATAGTGATAACAATTACATTGCTTTCTTGATATAAACACCTGACCCATTATGTACATACATATGTCAGTATAAACTAAGCATTGTATAATGCAGAAAAGGCAATTCATCCAGTAGACCAGTTTCGTACTTATTGGGAACTCATCACGTTCTCTCCAGAATTTGCCGCGGAAAATTCTGAACAGAACGTGATGAGTTCCGAATTAGATCAAAACTGGTCTACTGGATGAATTTTCTTTTCTACACTATAAAATAGTTTATTATGACAAATGTATGTATATAATGGGTTAGGTGTTTTTATCAAGATCGCATCTTTGATTTAAATAATCGTATGTATGTATGTATATTTGTTTGTGTGTACGTACTTATGTATGTATGTATAGATTTATGTTTGTAGGCTTTTTTGCACATGAATTTACATAAAACACGAACTGCATCGGCCGTCGAGCAGGATAAACAGGGTCGCCTTGTCTGCTGACTCGTGCAGGGTGGATAGCAGAAATCAGGCTACTGCAAACACCTTCATCTCCGAATCGGTCTCTATTCCTACACTTTCCTCTACTCAATCTAACAATAACGCTATTCTGTATGCTATCAATATTGTGGATGTTGTTAATATCATTGAGCCCAATATCGAATTAACATTTACCCAAACTACTTTAAGTAGACTACCATTTATTAAACCTAGGTCAGGTTTTAACTTCGGCGCAACTGATATGCGAACATTGAGACAAACTTGACGACAAGAATCTTTTGCACTTACGTAGAATAAATTAGAAATCGAGATATGTTGCGTATCTTAAACCAGAATACAGGATCCTTCGTGAATTACATAATTTGGTGCACTATTCTTATCTAAGCGTTATTCGCTTCGAACGGCTGGTTCCACGAAGTTTTTTAAGCCGGTAAATGGGGCGTCGGCATTTGTGTCGATTTCCTCCTTCCTAATAACTGAGAACATCCACAATTGTCATTTAAATCGATAAGAACAAAACGACTAGTCTGACACACGCAAACGATAAATTTCTATATTGTTACCATAGTTTCAACTCACCTTATGTAATTAAATCTAACTGAATACTTAACAGATATATAAAAATACGCATCGCGCCTTTTTAATAGAACAGTAGCTATTATGAGAGTAGCCAGTAATAATTGAAGTGGCTTAAATAAAATTTAACAGTTTCTTTAATAGTTAGATACTGTTTGTGGTGGAGAACTAATATATATGCAAGTGTGTATTAGGTGTTGCGAACCTAGTAACAAATTATTTCAGTCGTAACCAGAAGGATATACCGAATACAGCATGAACGGAAAGTATAATCTCATGCACATTCGTTTCGTGATTACTGGCGACTCATCAGTAGGAGCCGGTATTACGCCCTTTACCCACTCTATATTTAGGATAGGAAAGTGGGAAAATATGACGGTACAATCTCCTGTACGAATGTGTAAACCGGCAGTAGTGAAGCTAACTTCTAAAATGCGACATCAAAGCTAGCTCACTATATATAATATATATACCGAGTCTGTAAAGGGTACAAACACAATAGCTCTTATGTCAGTAAGCGATACGAAAATTGTGGTACCAAAGAGGTACGTGGTACCAACACAATTTATTTTAATGTATACTAAAGTGTGTGAGTTGACTTTGAAGTCGCATTGCCGAAGACATCATATGAAGTTAGTTTTACTACTGCAGGTTTAAACCTTCGTCTAGGAGATTGTACCGCCCCACATAACTCACCCAAATATATAGTGGCTAAAGGGCGTAATACCAGCTCCTACTGATGAGTCGCCTGTAAGAACGAAACGGATGTGCACGAGAGTATACTGTTCGTTCACACAATCTTTGGTTTTTCCTTCTACTCATATTTGACCACGTGTCTTTAATAGATTTGATTTTAACTTAAGACGGTACCCGAAGTTTTCCAGCTAATAGAGGAATTTGTAAAAATTCAATGTTATTCGAAACCTGGGTCAAGTAATTATGCAATGCTCAGTATCACACGAAAGTATTTATTTTATTCAAATTGATTTTCACACCAAAGTCATGTATATCTGATAAAGAAAGGCAAGAGCTATCAACAAAGAGCGATAGATTAATCCAATTTCTTTAGTCTTTAGTGTACTAAACTAATAATTGAATTAGATATAACAATTTAAAAATCACGTAATGGAAGACTGTTCACTTTGAAACTATGAATTCGACCAAAATTGGTTCAAATGCTCATACTGCATCATCATTGAACTGAGAACACGATATCTTAGTGCAAATGCCGCGTAACGTCTAATGACAATCACATATTTTTTAGAAGATTTATAGGAATCTAAGTCTCTTATTTAAAAAATTTCTTAACACATTTATTTTGTTCTTTATCGTTTTCGCCAAAGAAGATAAAACTTGTGTGGTTAGAAAGATATATTCGTGTATACATTCAGGATTAAGGAAATTAAACAAGAACATACCATCATGCACACAAAATCGTTAATAATAATAATAATAATAATAATAATAATAATAATAATAATAATAATAATAATAATACTGCATCGGGCATTGCGCAGGATAGAAATGATCAGCTTTTCTTTTGAGTCGTTCATGGTGTATAAACTTTGTCAAGCCATTGCAGTCTCACATTTCTAATTCTGCTTTTATTCACTTGTTTTCCTCTCCTAAATCGAACAATAGTGTCCTTATGTGTGCAATGAATATGGTTGAATTTAATCACACCATTGAGCACTATTTCGTATTGCCAAATATAAAAAAAGTGATTAAAGACAGCACTATTAATTAAAACTACGACAGTTAAGCATGTTAAAACACTGGCATTAATTTGGCATATAAATAAGATATACTAAAATGGATATATATTATCTATCCAATGCACTAATTCGGAATGCAAAGAGTATGACAGAACTTAGTGCTCGATAATTATTGGCGCGTTATTGACGTCGAACTTCTGGCACCATGACAAATTTTAGGAATGAGCAATGGAGATTCGGAATTTTCTTTAGTTCACGAGCTGAAGATACCACAACTGAGTGTATCTCTGTAAATTGCTCATTTTGTACGGCACGCCTGTTTTGTATTAGGAGTTGCGCACCTAATAAAAAAAATTCAATTTGATGCTTATGCAACACAGATTAGAATTGGTGTGGCCAATACACGTTCAGCTCAATGTGCAACAGTAATTGTGAACGGCGGTTGGATAACTGTTCAGGTCATATATTATATTTGTGCAGCACAACCTTCAGACTTAGTGTAAGGCGTTGCACCACATAGCATATTCTAGTACTTGGATAAATGTAGACACATTTCGATCAGAAAACAATTAGCTTCATATGACGTTGTTTAATCCATGACTGTCGTTTGTTTTGGAATAAGTCGGCCGATTCGGAACTTGCGCTTATCCGTTGTAGAGATCTACTCACAATTTCCGGAAAGCTTGTTAGAAACAAACCTCAAATAGATGCTGGAATACTCAACAAATCGTCAACGAAAAATCCAAATTAACTGTACTTTTCAGTGAATATTTGAATAAAGTGCTGGCGAATATAAGATATACTTGGTAAATTTAGGTACTTCTGTATGTTGCATAGAAGGTTCCTTTAGAATAAGCCCTTAGGCCTATGATAAGTCTTGAATTTATTAGATCTACTCGACAAACACCTGCTAGCTTACAAGCTTGTAGGTATGGTGATGATAATGATTAAAAAAATGATAATTGACGGCATGTTCATAATCCTGGTCGTGATTATCACCCTTAAAAACCTTCGATATCAACATATCTTAAAATTGCTGTTTTACTGCCACAAAGAAATGAGTTATACTTTGTGTCAAGTTTGCGAGCTTAAAGTCGTCGTTGAACATAGCAAAACCATGTTGTTCGACGACTGGTTAAATACAAAGGGATTGGTGTTTACATCAAGCTCGCAAACTTTATTTAAAGAATTGCTACAACCACCCACGCAGTCATTAGTTGTTTTAAAATGAATTATAAATTAACAAATATTTAAACCTTTGATAGCATACATTTTTTATTAATCGATGCTGAAGATAATAAAATGAAAGTAGCATATCGATTTAGTGTTACAAATATGGTTATGCATGTTTCATGCATCTTATATTGAAACAAGAAGTCTTTGTTTTGAAAAAGGCGATTAACTTACAATTTACAAAGATATCATTTTAAAAACTAAAGCTTTTAATTAAACTATCTTTGATTGCGCGCTGATGACGAACATTATTTAAATCAGGGTTGTGAGCTTGATGTATATCTTGAAATTGCAATCATGTATTAAATAAAAAATAGTACTAGCCTTTTAATTCTTGATTGTGAACAGGCTTAAATAACCACTTATTTTTTTACCAATTTATCTCTGCAGTCATGTTTGCATTTAGGTAGATGCCAAAAAAACACCGATTTTGATTAATTTTTAAATATAATGGTTAGTTAATGCTTGCAACATCAAATATCGGACAAAAGGATAGTGTGAGGTTTGAATTAGATATTTCTTCAACATTCACAAGCATTGACACTTTATTAACAGATTCACTTAAGATTGGGTCAATGTCCAACTGCTGAAATACTACACTCTATTTTTTCTAATTGTGATTACGTTGGTTTGCGCAACCACTTTTATACGATGTGCTTTAAATTATATTTAAATGCGAGCAAATAAAAATGGCCGCAAGTTGCGCGTCCAATCGAAAGCAAAAATATAAATTAGTTTAATATCTTGATTTGCTAACGTTGCAATATATGAATTTATTTCTTGGCCTCTGGGAGACTTGAATTTGTATAGCAGTAGAAAAATGAAATGCGATGAGGTGACCTGCTTAAATTCTTAAAATGCAGGCATTAAAAATAATATAATCAAGGTTACGAACATGATATAAACACATAACCCATTAAACACTTACATTTGTCAGTATAAAATAAGAATGCTATAGTGTAGAAAAGGCAATTTATTCAGTAGACCAGTTTAGTCCTTATTGGGAACTCATCACGTGGTGGCCAGAATTTGCCGCGGACAGGGCACGAACCTGGGCACTTATGCTTCGAAAACTGGTGCTCTAACCACTGAGCGGCTCTGGCCACTACGTGATGAGTTTCCAATAAGGACGAACCCGGTCTACTGGATGAATTGCTTTTAGTGCGACGGGGCTGCTAAGTGGTTAGAGCACCAGATTCCGAAGCAGACGTACCCAGGTTCGTGCCCTGTCCGCGGTAAATTCTGATCAGTACGTGATGAGTACCCAATAAGGACGAAATAGGTCTACTGGATGAATTACCTTTTCTACACTATACAATTCTTAGTTTATACCAAAATATATGTAAGTAATTAATGGGCCAAGTGATTATATCAATTTCGCAACTTTGATTATTGTAAATGTAATCACCTCCCGCGCAACCAATGTTCGTTTAATCTGATTAAATGGTTGTTGAGGCTTGCCTTGTACGTGTTTGGGCTTGCCTGAATGCTAGCAAATTTTTGTTTGGTTGTGTGATTTTTGGCCAGGCAATTAAAAAAGTCATATTTGTGAAATTTTTGAATTTTTAGGCCATATGCATGCTGCGTTATTTAAAGAGTTTCGCATATGAATAATAATTTTGCGGACGTTGCTTTGTTTAGAACTGAGAATTTTGTCAAATTAGTTTGGTGCCCTGTTTCAAATATATGCTCAAAGATGGCTGAATTTCCCGACGGCGTCAAGCTTTTTTAAAATCAATTTCTGCGGTAAATGTTTTGGAATTAAACAATAATTGATTGTGCGGGTGGTGGTAACAATTCTTTAAATCAAGTTTGCGAGCTTCAAGTAAACACCAATTACAATATTTTCGTGGTACTCTGATGATGATCAAGGAAGGTCGAAACGCGTCAGTGCGTTGCGACTGGCGGTAGTTTTGTCATGTTGTTCGACGACTGGTTAACTTAATTAGGATTGGCGTTCATTTCAAGCTCGCAAACTTGATTAAAAGAAATGTTTTGGAATTCGGTTGATCAATTAAATTTCCGTAAGTTTAATGTACATGCTACTACACATACATGAAAACCCTGGGACTATAAAGGATTTGGTGAGAATTGGCAATTGATCCTTCACAGCCATTTTCATTATTCTCTGTGTTCTGAATCTCACCTTAACTTTTGTACTAAAGATTTAACCGCCGTGCAGTTATTGAGACAGGTAGGTCGCCTCTGAATGGTCAGTTTAGGAAAGCATTTTTTACGAAACTATCTTTAATACGAATTTGGCGTGGCCTCACGTTCATTTCCATGAACAGCTCTGGGTGGTTTTTCATTAACAATCGTTTGCTCAGGTAGTCTAGCTCTTCCTGGTTCGGTTTGCTAGGTTTTTAATTACGTTTCTATCGTGTGATTTCAGCACAATAATATTTTAATGAATGTATTGCCTAGTGAAAGTAGGTTTTCTATGTTTTTTCAATGTCAAATCACAATATTCTTGAGTAAGTTAGATGTCCGATAAAGGAAAGTGTCTTAATTGGCTTCAGTGGCTTGTTATGGAATTTTGACTGGGTCTGCTACGTCTGAGAGGAACATTCGTAGATCATTTACATATCTTTTGTAAAGTATGCACTGGACAGTTATATTTTTCAGGCTGTTTTTCCAGGAGAGGTGTGGTGCAGCTTCTCATAGCCACACCATTGGACTGCTGGAAATGTTTACCTTCAAGTGTAAATTGCTCGTTTTTGTAAATTATAATATGAGGTCTTTGAGGTCATCGGTGTCTATCTGAAAATTTTTGAAATTCATTCTTAATCAAGTCACACGAGATTGACGTTGTTTCTTCCAGTGGAATATTCGTAAATAAGGATGAGACGTAAAGCGAGGCCATTTTGTTTTTTAGGATGTTTTCTCACTTCATTTCACCTACGAGCTCGAAATAATAATTGATAGTGTTCTGGTTTATGATATTTGGTATTGGTTAAAGTAGTTCGCAGAGAAATATAACTGGTTTATGTTGCGGTGCGTTGTTCACTGATATAATGGACTAAATCATAGGAGTTTTGAGGCTGTCAATGTTTTACGAGTTTTCGGTATTCCGTACATTATTTTGGAGTTTGTTTCAACAGAATATATACATATATATATATCGATCAAGGCCAGAGTGTATGGATTTACTGGAGTAACAGATGTTCAGAATTATTTTTAATTCTCAATTTCGGTGTACTATAGCATAAATTGATATCCAACATGTTAGTACCATGTACCGATTTGGAAACCATAGTGTTAGTACCATGTACCTTTTCGGTACAATAATGTTGGTTTCGGTTACTAACAACCATGATGTTAGTATCCTTTACAGACTCGGTATATATATTCTGTAATTAGCCGAGTTAGCGTTGAGAGTCGCATTTGTCGTAGACTATATGATATTAGCTTCATAGTGCAGGTTTACATTCGTCTAGGAGATTGTGCCATCCCTATTATCTCACATTCTAGACCAAAATATATAGGCTGGTTACAGGGCGTAATACAAAGCTCCTACTGATGAATTCACCAGTAAGCATTCTGTCTTTGGTTTATCCTTCTGGTCACAATTTAACTAATTTGTTACTAGGTTCGCAAAACCTAATACATACTTGCATATATATTAGTTCTCCGCAACAATCAGTATTTAACATATATATATATATATATATATATATATATATATATATATATATATATATATATATATATATATTGTTTCTTTGCAATGCGTGCTTTAATCAAATAAAAAGTATCATTCAACCTTGAGAAGATGAGATACAAAAAACGTTTCTTTCTCATTTTCCTGTTAAATATTTTATTTAATGAAATAATTTTGCATGAAAAATAAATAAGATAGTAGAAGCGGTTTCTAAACGCACTTTTAATGGAGCTAACCCGCGTATGCTATAAATGTTAGGACATATTTCTTTGGCAGCAATTTAACGAGCACAACCATTTATACTGATTTCATGTATTATTAATCAATATATGTGCATAAGTTATCCATCAAATTAAGTGTGCAACTGTTCAGGTGGTCAACTGCCAATTTAGATGAGCATAGTTAGTTAAACTCATCATTGGAAACATGCCTGTGTGCTCGATAGATGTGGACTGTAAGATAGTTACCAAATGCTATACCAGAAATGAGTAAGCAGATCATAAGACGCTGTCGATAATCGATCTGTGGCATACATTATGCAAACAGCAAAAACATGCTCAGGTATTGAGCCACCATTTTGAACCCTTGAGATTTATAATAACTAAAAAACCATTGATTGTAAGGTTGTGGATAATAATTATTTAAATCAAGTTTGCGGGCTTGATATAAACACAAATCTCGTTTTGTATACATTATTCAGTATAAACTTAGCACTGCATAATATAGTATATGCAATTCACCCAGTATACCAGTTTCAACCTTATCATGAACCCTTAAAGTACTGTCCAGAATTTTACCGTGAACGGAACTCGCAACATATCGAATAGACTTCAGAGGATGTGACTATTAAATGCACCGCCCTGCTGTATACTACGAAAATTTTTTAGTTATATTCTACCGTGTTTTTGGTTAACATTATTTTCAGGCGGAGCCTATGTGACTTCTTTTAGATTTAAAGTTCCAAATAACCAACCCAAATCTGTCATTATTGACCACGAGGTGGCATTTAATTGAAGATTTATACAATTTGACAATAATTGAGTGCGTGGGTGGGGAACGAAAGAATAAGTTAGTGAATAACTGGAAAGTGTGTGAAGTGTGCGGCAGGATGACGAAGAGGATCGAGTCGTTGTCTCCATAAAAAATGTACCCTGGTATGTAGCATATCCGCGGCGAACTTCTGAACAGAACTTAAAGAGTTGCTAATAAGGACGAAACTGGTCTACTGAATGAATTTCCTTTGCTATTTTACAGAATGCTTTGTTTATTGTGACAAAACTATGTATAATAGGATTGGTGTTTATATCAAATTTGCAAACTAGATTTATATAAATTACACTTATCACTACCCGCATAATTACTTTCATAACTAAATCTTGATTATTTAACAGCGAATAGAAGTAGGAAGGGGCGTTAAACAACAACGAATAGTTACATAAATAAACTGTAAATTATTGGCTGTTTTATATTTTTCTAGTTAGACATTGCCTAAAAGATTGCGGACAATTCTTTAAGTCAAGTTTTCTGGATTAAGATAAACACCAACCCTATTGTTTAGAACATTTTACACAAAATAGCGAAACAATCGTTAGTCACACGTACTGGAAGGCCAAACGCACCAGAGCGTGTCTGGCTGTAGTAAATACTCGAATTTTCTATGGCAAAGTTTTAATGTGCGCTTGGATACAATTATTATTTTTTTAAGGTTCAGAAATTGACAATGCCAGAAATCACTAAATTAACTTATGAAATGCAATTTAGCCGAACTTTTCGGACGGTTAAATAAAATATGAACGTTTTATTTATCTGCTATCTGCAAATCGTGTTTGGCAGTCGAGTGATAGCTTGTTTGTTTCTATGACGTGCTGTTTGCCTGGTTGACACTTTTTAAAATATTTGTTCTAGTATCTATCAATTGGTCACTGTCTTAAATTTATGCTTGTTTGTAGTTAGAATATCCGCTTTCAATTAGTCTTAATATTTAGTTGTGGCCTGTGTGATTTAGAAAGTATAAGTGGTTTTAAATGCTTATTCAAAGTGAAATAAGTATCTAAGTAGTCTGTGCAATTTAAAAATCAGCACTTTTGATGCTTATTTACATAGCGCAAAGTGTTTCTGCTAAATTTGGCATAATTTACAAGAAATTTTCGTCTAATATGCGATATTTTCGTTCTAAATAAACGTGTTTTCATTTGGTAACGCTCGATGCAAATAAGCATAAATTTTATTCTTTTGGTGATTTTTAAGAAGTGGTATTGTTCTTTATTATCAATTAAGTTGAACAAATTTGTTATATACTAATAAGAAAACTTTGTTTTAATCATTGAATTAATTTTTGCTACTTATTTGAAACGTTGAGCAGTGAATTATTCAATCATCATAACCGAGATTACGGACTTGCAACGAGTGCAAATCTCAAGTTAGAAACCAACAGATCAACATAGATTATTTATAATTAGTTAAAAAACCCACCTCTTTTCGTTCTTCCATGGTAATAATCATATAATAACGGCAAACTGACTGTAGTGTTCAACACCACCACAAGTTGCTCCATCATCCTATAGCCGTCCTCGTAGTTTATCTTTTGTACCACAGGCCAATTACTTTCTAGCTAATAATGCTGGAACAACTGTCCCAGTCCAAAAGAATAGATAAGGCCCCGTATCGGCTTTTATTAGAAGGATTTAGAATCTGAAAATATATTACACATTGTTGACTTTTATGACATCAGAAATTACTTCATTGAAAACAAATTCAATAAACTGTGTATGAAAAAAATTAAAATAAAAAAAATTAAAATAGAAGTTCACAAAAGACAGCTACATGTTTTTTCAACCCGACTCTCTTTCTTTCTACGTCAATCTAGGTTACGTAGTAGTAGAGGAATCTTTTAAATATAAGTACAAACGGTGTATATCCATGATATTTACTATAATGAAGATTGCGAACCTGATATAAAAATCAGTATAAATTAAAAATTGTATAGTGTATAGGCAATTCATCCAGTAGATCGGTTTCGTCCTAATTCTTAACTCATCATATAATGGCCAGAATTTGCCGCGGACAGAACTCGAACCTGGGCACGTCTGCTTCGGAATCTGGTGCTCTAACCACTCAGCCATCCTGCCGCACACTACACTGCACACAATTTTCAGTTATATACTAACTAATGTAACTTGGTTAGTCAGTTTTTCCTTTAGGTGGAGTTCATATGGCATCCCTTTAGACCCAAAGTTCCAACTAATCTTCCCCAATCTGTGATTACTGAACAGACACCGCACTACATGGGGAAGTGGTATTGAAATGAACATTCATATAATTTAAACGAAAATTGGTTGCGCGGGTGGTGATAACAATTATTACAATCAAGGTTGAGGTCTTGATATAAAAACCTGACCCATTAATTACTTCCATATGTCAGTATAAACTAAGAATTGTATAGTGTAGAATAGGCAATTCATCCAGCAGACCGGTTTCGTCCTTATTGGGAACTCATCATGTAATGGCCAGAATTTGCCGCGAACAGGGCTCGAACATGGGCACGTCTGCTTCGGAATCTGGTGCGATAACCACTGAGTCTTCCTGCCACACACTACACACAATTTTTAGTTATATACTGACTAATGTAACTCGGTTTGTTTTTTTTCTCTTTTTAGGTGGAGCTCATATGGCATTCATTTAGATCCAATGTTCCAACTAATCATGCCCAATCTGTCATTACTGAATATTTATCAACATTTATACTGATTTTATCTGAAACCGTAAAAATAAAACACAAATCTACTTTAACTCGGTAGATTTCAGAAAACGTAACAGTATAGTTTTCATGTGTACTCAATCAATAAGCACTCAAAATATATACATATGAAAAAAAATATATAGGCAAATAATTACTAAGTAGTGTCTAAATAAGGCCGATAAATCGATTAAGCCAGACAGTCAATCTATCTCGGTGTGCTACTACACAAACCATCGTTGATTTCATCATGAAAGTAAAGAATGAGTCCCAGCAATTGAAGCTTCAAACATTGCTTATTTTTGCAAATGCCATAGCTGCTCAGCGCAAAGTGTCGATTGAACAGTCCGATTACCAAAGAAGCGAATTCTAGACTATTTCAAAATAAGCATAGCTGCTGAATGAATGCATTGTTTACAAATAGCGAACAATGAATGTGGCGGCTTATTAGATATTTTCAGGCCATAAAAGCTAAAACTAATTGCACACATCGAAATCTGTTTTAAGCATAATTTTTAATTTTCAGCTTAATGAGCCAAATAGGGCTCAACCTGTTCCGCAGCATGTGTGTATCCTGCTTCCTGTTTGGTGTCGGTTTAAACTCAAATTTTCCACTTGACATATTGATCGTCTAATTGTTTGTGTGATGTGCTTCCCATTGAAAAAGACCTCCATATGCGAAGGTCGAAATATCTGGAGTCTGTTGTTCTAACCACTGAGCTACACTGCCGCATTCTACACACAATTCTACATTATTTACTAAGTTATGTTACTTGGTTCGACATTCCTTTGTGTGGAGCCTATGCAACACCTTTTAGGAACTAAAGTTGGAGCTAACTACGTCAATTCTGCCAGTATAGAACAGACATTATTGTTGTTGTTTTTTTTTTTAAATTTAACAATTACAAAGCTAAACAAACTTTGGTTGCGTGAGCGGTGATAACGACCATTTAAATCATGATTTCCAGCTTGATATAAACAAAAATCCTATTGAGTACACATTTGTCAGTATAAACTGAGCATTGTATAGTGTTGACAAGGCAATTTATCCAGTAAAGCGGTTTCGTCTTTATTGGGAATACTTCAGTACTGTCCGTGGTAAATTCTGGAGAGTACTTGAGGAGTTTTAAATAAGGACGGAACCGGTCTACTGGATGAAGTGCCTTTTCTTCACTAAATAAAGCTAAGTTTAAACTGAAAAATGTTTGCATATAATAGGACTAGTGTATCTGATTTAAATAAAATTCGTACATGTTTTGAAAATAAACTGGTGATATTTAGTGCTTATGCGTATGTGTACGCGCGATTCCCAGCATGCTAGTTTCCCACTTCCTCTTTGTCGTTCTATTATGCGTGTTTAATCCAATTTTTTCCTCATTACCTTAAGAAAGGTACTATTCAATGCACCAGATATTACAGTCGAGTTGATTTCTACCGAAAATAATACGGCCTTTTTTAGCCGTCCTGTACATTTATACCTTATGATGAATGTGAACTTCCACTCACGATTCTTATTTGAATTATACTTATTATTACTTTTTTTCAAACTTTTATTACTATTATTATTCTTATTTAAAAATATTCTTTATAATATTTATTATTACTGTTATTATTATTATTATTATTATTATTATTATTATTATTATTATTATTATTATTATTATTATTATTATTAATTTGCATATGTTTTTGTTATTATAATTATAATTGATAATAATATTTAAAATAATAATTTTAATTGAGCCTTTTCATAACTATTCAGTTAGATTATGACAAGTAATTGAAATTGGCTTACGAGAAAAACCTGTGCAAATATTCAAAACTAATGTGACATTTGAAAACTATTCTCGTATTTTTGATGCAGGAAGCACAGTAAACTCCGTTTTTAAACACATCAATAAATGTAACATTTGAACCAACATTGGCAAACAAATAGGTAGAACCATTATTCTGGTAAGCAAATCACGACTGTCGACGTGGCACTAAATGATGCAGTACAATTGTTTCAAAACACGGAATTCCGATTATATACAGAAAAAATTAAACGTCTATCGGATGATCCCTGTTTACCGCCAGTAAGCACGCAACGAATGTGCACATGAGATTGTGCGTTCCGTTCATTCTGACTTTGGTTTTATACTTCTGATCATATTTGAACTAATTTGTTACTAGTGGCGTAATAACTAATACACAATTGCATAGAACTTAGGGCTCAGGAACAACCAAGAGCCAACTTTCTATAAGTTTAAAAAGCCTTTTAGTCGCTGGTTTCTATTTGAGTCAGCATTAAGAAGTACCATCTTTACGTTTGATTTCATCATCATCATCATCATCATCATCATCATCATCATCATCATCATCATCATCATCATCATCATCATCATCATCATCATCATCATCATCATCATCATCATCATCATCATCATCATCATCATCATCATCATCATCATGCAAAGCCGTACATAGGCCAATGGTGACTAATGTTTCACTGTCATATAACCATAAAAAGCGAACATTGTAACGCGTATTGTTCATGGTTATATGTGGAGTGTAAAATAGCACTAGTTCGCCCATTCCTAGTGAGGATGGTTATTTTACGGAGTTTTCCTTCTCATAGATAGGATGCCAACCAAGTCTGATGAACACTATCTTCTTAGATGTCAGTGGCTAAAGTTGCCTTCAGCAGCCAAAACTTGCCCTTCGCGTATGGCATGCTTGATCTCATTTTAGTCAATACACGTTTACCAATAAAAGCTACTGCACAGTTAGACACAATTCAAGGTTTCACATGAAACGGGATGATAGCAGTCATTTTTAGACCCAGCAGGGTTCATGCTACCGTTCCCGGGCTGACTAGCTTGTGCCCGCCGGTCGTCTGGCCGGAATTTCTATGGCTACGGGCTATCACAGACTTGTTTTTTAGAGAAATAGATGATGGTTTCCTGAATGGGCTACATATTCTGTCAATTAGAGCTGCTGTTAATTTTGTACGTAGAAAATCCTCGGCAAAATCCTATACGCCTTTTAGCACCATATATCTGAATTAAACGCAATTGTTAACGACAGGTGACAGGCAGCCATCTTCTCCTGTTCACTCGTAATCAAGAGTTTTAAAAACAAACTATTGATGTATGCGCGATATTTCCTCTAGCCATATAAAATAGTAAATTCATATTCCGTCACTGTAGTTTCACTTAGTTCGATGAAAATGTAAGTTCTAGATATATTTACAGACGCACACGTGTCACGCAACTATCTAGTGAAAGGTCAGTCTGAAGTATAAATGATATGCTTAGAGGAAATATTGCGCTTAATTCATCAATTTGGGATTTAAAAATTGTGATGACGAGTGAACTAAAGAATATGGCCGCTAAAGTCCATCAAAATATTTAGAAGTAACAAAACAACTGGATTTCAGCCTGTATTAGTCAAATCGCAGATCAGATAAAATTTGACACTACTTAAAACTCATTAGCAGCATTAAGCCATTGTTGTTCTGCATCTGCTGTCGGCTGGCATTAAATAACTTTCGAAACTTGCAAACCAGAGTGCGATCTCATTTTAGTTTCGTTGCAGATGCTGTTTTTAAAGAACCGTGTTTTTATTAGAATTAGCTAAAAATATCTCAGGTTAAATCAGCAGAAGAAGAAGCCGAGGCCTTCTTAAGCTTTTATTTAGAGTTATCCGGATGTTACTTGTTATTGTACCAGCTTTAGTTGCATGTGACCAAGAAGAAGCATATGCATCCCTAAGGCTTTTGGAATGCATCCGTTTTCCGAGCACTAAAGTCAAACGGTGTACTGGCAGCCTGGTGGAATTAAATTGTAATCGTATTCTTGTGACCAGAATACTGTGGTGAGATCTATCAATACAAATAGTAGAACACACTTGACACGCTCTGGCTTTTTGTACAGAAAATATCAAACGTCTGTTTACGAGAATTAGGTCGATCTGAGTAGGGTAACATCACCCTATCTCATCTACATGGGTTACATTGCTTCGTCTTTAGGCAAAATGCCGCATGTAGTGCTAGGAAATTTTGTTTACCACAATTAGATTGAAAATCCTGTTACAATTATTTAAAAAGTTCCATTTCGCGTATATTCGAGACTATTTTATGCAACAAAAATGCTGGGGAGGACTAAGATATCCGCACCCAGCTAAAAAACAGCGGCCAAAACTGATTGTTTTTTCTAAAAAATCATCCTTTCTTTAGAACAGCAGTTAAGATTTGGTGAGTACACGTTTAATAATCCGAGAAATATATTGCCTACGTGGAACCTAGGTAGGACGAACAAGAGTATAAAGCTCTGAAGTCAAGTAAAATTAGATAACAATAAAACAACCTGTCTGGGTCATTCTTCTTTTAACTCAAGCTTAGATTCGATTTTCATAGAGAACTAGGCCTGAACGGGACACACAGTGGAGAGGTCAAAGCCATTATTTTCTTTTGGAGGCAAGAAATTTGGATACTGCGTTTGTGTAGTCAGGCAACAGTAAAAGACTGGCAAATCCCTCACATTTCATGAGTCGAATGGTAACCTACTTTGGGGCTTATGTGGCACACAATTTGAGAATAAGCTGCTGGAAGGCACCGGGCATATTTTGGCGTGCGTTCTTCTCTAGCCCACCTCCAAATAATTGCTGTAGCTCGTACAGGTGAGTATGGCTTTTTGCCAAATCTATCCTGACATGGAGAGGTCCATCAGACAAAAACTGACCTGTCAAAAAATCTTTATTTTGCACCAATTTTCCAAAAAGTACGTAACAGTATTGTATTTTGCCCAAATTTGTGCATAAAATCTTCAACTTTGGAAGCCCTAATTTCAAGACCACATAAAGTCTTTTTTTGCCCATCCACATTGCAAGATTCAGCAGGTAGGGCGACCCTTTCCGTAAATGATCTGTTGCCTAAGATCAACCAACCCCTTCTGACAAATTAACTGGTTATATTCCATAGCAACATAAATCAATTTCTCCCTTGTTCCTATTAGTATAAGCAAACGTCACGTTTAGGTCGAGAGATAGCCTTCGTTTGTCAGAAGACTTACCGTTAGTGTACTTAATCTGCCAGGAACATCACTGTGAATTTCACATTACTCATTGATTAGATATTCCAATCCACGTGTATTTATTTTAGAGCTCCTTCCCAATACGCGTCGTCGGACGCTATGATGCATATTTGTTTGCTACTTGATTAAGAAAATCGATCATACATAACACCAGAATAAGAAATAACAGAACTAAAGGTAAAAAAACCAAATAAGCAATCTCGACTCTAGGTAAAATTTGATATTTATTGTAATTATATTTAGTCTGAGTTTTTTATTTGTTTATCTGAATGTTGTATTCAATACACGCGGGTATAAATATGCACATACATATAAATGAACACCAATTTGAGATGTCACGCATACGTGCGGATGTAATAGTAGATATCTAAGTTGCACGTGATCATTCATACGCAAGTCCACAAGCTCACACACGCAATTACAATGATTTTACAGCTTTCAGCTTACCGTAATTACTTGACAGGGAATGGTGTCACGTTCCGAACTGAGTTAAAAATGAGGACATTAGCTGGGAAGTAAAATATCAGACTTTTGTTGAACAGAATTTTCATTTTAAGCAGTAAACTACCAAATGTAAACAAGAAACTTGAATTCATATATACGTCAGATGCATAAAAAGCACTGTGAAAAGATTGTAATTATATGTTTATTTGTAGAAAATACACCCAATCAAAGTATGATGAGAAGAATATAGCACAGCTTTCAAAATAGTTGATCTACACTTGACTGCGGAAACAGAAGCAATAGGTGTTAACTTCACCTATATTGGTTGGGTCGCTTATGCGAATTCCCTCAGCTTTTATTATTAATTTGTCATCCAGCAGAGACTTAATTAGCTCTATCTCCGTAGATGATACTCTTACTAAATTTTCCAATCCGTCAGAAGCCATTTTATTTAACTCAACACAAATGCTTTATTTTTAATCAATTATTTATATGAGTTGGCCATATAAATGGTATCTTGTAAACACCCCAGCTTCAAGTAAATGCCGTACGACGTTACAAACTCGGTTAAAGTGCCATAAATAAAGAGTTATGTACTGTTAGGGGGCCCTTAACAGGGCCGGTCGTGCGTTCTCCGGCAAATGCCGAGAAAGATCCTTCAGTGTGAAGACCTCCTAGAGCCTTGGGTTGACTTGGGCTGTGGTTCCTTCTGTTGTTGCGTTGTAATCTCGATTTGGAAACTTCGTTGAAGTTTTGCATTAATTGGCTCGTCTCGCTGGTTGTACAGCAACAAGATTGGTGTCACTGATGTTCCAATTGTTGGTGAAGACAATCCAATAATCATCGTGGGTGATGACAGCCAACAGCATGCACACGTAATGCAAAGCAGAAGGCAAACGCGACAACTGAACTGCATGGTAAATTTACCGTGCTTAAATAGCTATGCGATAGTAATATATGTCTACTTGCACACTATTGGTTAACGGCAAATTTCGCTTTTTTTAATTGATGTGTGGAGGAAGATAATTCCTCCGTCAAATTTAATGTAACATTAACTGATAAATTTAACCACCTTGGCTCATTGTAACGAACTTTTTTAAATAGAATTTTTTCATTTATTTTCCAGAACTTTCTTTGTTTAAATACTTGACTCTGAATTGTGCGCCATTTTCAGTTTTCGAGCATTAGGGTCCTCGACTGGTTGCATCTCCTTTGGCCTGCTGCAATTGTTTAATTTTTCTTCATTAAAAACTGATCAATTTCTACAATATACGCCTGCTAAAACTGTCTTATATTTTTTATTGATGCACGCATAGAAGGGACGCTCCGGAACAGGTAATTTAATAATTCTGTTTTTCGCGTCTATTTCTTTCCAGATTATTTGTTTGGGTGTTTTGTACGAGACAGGTTTCACATCCCGATTTGCCTAATATTAAGTGTCTATTTAATAATTAAATTTTATAGATATGGATGCAGATCTTAAATTTGGGGACACTAGCAAGTTAGCGCAAGATATTGCAGGTTTGAATTTAGCAGATGCGAATGAAAATATAAGCTTATCAGATTCTATTGTAAATTTTAGGACTACAAACGATCTGGCATCTATGGGGTTCTCAGACACGAATAAGTTAGGAGCCTCTACAAGTGCAGCGTAAATCAAATTGAATTTAATTTACGCAATATATCGGCAATTTATTTGTGTCATTACAATCTGATTAAAAACACAAAATACAAAGATTTATTATTTTATATTCAATTCTGCGGCCCGACGTCTGCATCCATAATTATGTTGACTGCTTCACCTTAATGCGTGCACTTCTGTGAGGACTTCCTGTTGAATTCATGCCATTTCTAGATAGGACCATTGGTGCGTTCTCGGTCTCAAAGGTGGTTATTGCTATGAAGAGGAAGATAACCTTTATTGCTGTTAAAATAAAACGGGCCTGCCGGTTATTTTAAAAGGATACTTATTGGAGTATCCTTATTTAGTTTTAAACAAAATGTTCCCATGGTAAGAAAAAAAGTGTTACAAAATGTCTGACAATTATAAATCTTCATATAGCTGATTTGCAGTATAAAGACTGGAGAAATTGGGGTGTCTTAAGGAGACATTCACGAAGAATGGATATCAACATTCATGGATAGAAACAACCATAGATGGAGCAGTAAACATTTGTCACTAAATCGGAACATGTGAACAGGAAAAACAAAAAGGTTACTGTAAGACCACGAGAATACCAGATATCAAATTGAGTAGAAATATATGAACGTTAGGTGAAAAATATATAACGTCATAGCTTTATTAAAACAAATGCCCAGTTTAAGCAGTAATTTATGAAACAAAGGAAAAAACTGAGAATCATTGAAACCGTCAGGATTACAAGAACTACTGTGCAGAGACTATAATCTTAGACGTGCTGGAAAGACCACGTGTCCAGTCAGAGAGAGAAGAGAAGTATATTATAACCGAATGAAAAAAGGCGCATTTAGAAATCGGCTATAGCTGAGCACTCGCGAGAACCTAGATATCAAGTATATTGGGAAGGCTGTAAGCCCTTCTCAATATGTAACCGAAATGAATTGATGGAGACATTTAGACAATCAATCAATATAAAATTTAGCAGTCCACTATACATGTAAAAGAAGTCAAATGATAGCTAGGAAAAAAATTTCATTAGCAGAAAAAGTGAGTTAGAGAGTTGAAAAGTGGTAAATAATTAGAGTAGTAATGGAATAATAACACATTCTTACCACTTTCTTATGGTCACGCTTGCAAGCCTTCATCAGAGATTTACCTTTATCTTTGAACAGTCTTTATTTTATTTATGCCGTTATTATCTTTATATTATTTCAGTGAGCCACTATTTTGTTTTTAAAAATATTCCTTTACTGTTCTTCCCTGTTTAGGCCTTCAATTAACCATTTCATTGAAATGGATTTTTTACTTCTTTCATTATCTCTCTCTCACTCTCTTCGTATACTGACCTTAACTATTTCAACCCGTCGATTGATTTATTCAGGATACCTTCAGCTCATCAATAAAAACAACTGACATGAAATTTTCAATTATAGTTTTAACTTTTGCCATAACCTACAGTATTCAACATTAACTACTTTACCATATATAGGTGAATAAACTACCAATTAGTATTATCGGGCTCTAAGCGCCGTAAACTAAAAATTACATTGCAATGCATATGTGAGCTCAAAGACAGAAATTTGAAAATTCACGTGAACGAGAAAGCAACTTAAAACGTTACTAGAACTTCTACATTCGTGTACTCTATCATGTATTGATATGAATATATATATATATATATATATATATATATATATATATATATATATGGAGGTACAAGTATAAATGTATGTTCATATATGTGTATTGAGAATAACAATTAGATAAATATTAGCAGAATTATGATTCCAATAATTTACAAAAATCAAAATAAAATATTCTTAACAAAATTGTTCAATTTGTTTTACAACTGTGTGTAATTTAAAAAAAATCGCGATTGGCTGCATGAAATAAACATCAGTCACAATGTATATATTCAGTTACAAAACATAGTCAAATTACTGTCAGCCAGACATAATGAAGCGTCTTGACCTTCCGCGATCATCATTAGAGCATGATTTAGAACTGATTATTAAGGATTAAATCACAATTTAAAGATAAGCAATGGAAAATCATACATTCGGTTCTCACTTTAGTAGACTCACATAAATATTAAGTGAATGGAAAAATTTCCTAGACAATTTTTATACTGCCGCGTGTATAAACATTTTGCATTCTTCGCCACATTCACATAAGTTATTCAATTTAAAAATATTTAATAATAACAAATATTTAAATCCGGTTTATGAGTTTTAAATAAACACAAATCCCGTTGTATCTAACCGGTCGCTCGACATAGTAAAACTACCGTCAGTCACACGCACTGGTGTGTTTCGAATTTACATGTTCCTTCGAGAGTGACGTCAAATTTACTAACGTGGATCAACCCACAATTAATAAATAAATTCTGGAAAATCAGATATGCATTCTCAGCTTTAGTAGTTCCGCATAAAAATACTTGATTGAAAATTTCGGTTGCACAATTTTTACACAGTCACAGACATGAACCTTTTGCAGTTTTTGCCACATTTACATAATTTATACAAATAATCAGTAATTGCCTGCGCGCGTAGTGACAACAGTTATTTAAATCAAGTTTGGGAGCTTATTATAAACACCAATCTTACTGTATTTAATCGGTCGCACGACACAGAAAAATTAGCTTCGGAACACGTTCTTTCATCATGATCATCATCGAAGCCAAATGACAGCTTGATTTACAAGGAGAAAGCAAAATTTGATGAATAAATTGTGGAAAATCATCTACGCGGCTCTCAAATCTAGTAGTTTTAAATATCTAGTGCGTAACTGAAATAATCGGTTGCACAATTTTTATGCAGTTACAAAGATAAATATTTTGCATTTTTCTCCACATTTACATACATTATACAAGTTATCAATAATTGACTGCACTGGTTGTCGCAACAGTTATTCAAATCAAGTTTAATAACTTGAAATAAGCACTAATCCAATTATAACTAACCAGGAGTATAATAAATTAAATTTACCTTGCAGGAGTTGACTCATTTATAACTTCCATGCCCACCACGATCTCAAGCAGAATATAAATGAATCAACTAGAGGTTCGCAATGCTTAGATCATGTATACTTAGAAATTGAAACGGTGAAATCACACAGTTATGATGTTGTAAACTATTTCAAAGAATTGGATCACAAACAAATTATTTTACAATGGAACATCTTGAGTAGCAAAACAAAGAAACTTAATTTTAAAAATGCACACGTGCAATGTTTCAGAATCAACTGGAATCGTTTTAGAGAGTTAAGCATATTGATTGATTATGAAAGTTTTTATATCATGAACACTGACGAATTTGTTTCTTCTGTTTCATCGTTATTATCTGTTATATTTCAGGCATCTACGTTTACGGATATTATACCGAAACGAATCAATAGGAAATTATGTAAACTAAGAATTAAACGAGAACATATAATGAAGTGTAGTCTTATCAATAGTATTAAACAAATGAGGTTAGATTTGATTGATAAAGAAATTAATTCATCACTGCTGATAATCCGTAAAAGATCAGAACGAATTATTTTGGCCAAAATGAAGAGTAAATAAAAGTAAAAGTTAAAGCTTAAATTACCTGTGGATAAAACTGAGTATGAATTTCACTGTGAATTGGATGAAGTTTTTGGCAATATGATATGTAATCCACACAATGAAAGAAATTTCATGGAACTTCCTGATCCTCCGGCAGACCAGGAACCAGGACTTGTCATTGACAGTGATGCATTAATAAAATTAATGTTAAAAATAAAATAAAAAAAACAAAAAGACCACCTTGGTATTTCGATTGATAACCTGCTTCAATTACCTTTAAATTTTATGAATGCGCTCTGCAACTTTATAAATAGAATTTAAAAGAATGGGAAATTACCAATCGATATACTAACGATTTTAACTATGCCGTTGCCAAAAGTAAGTAAGCCAACGTGCGCCAGTGATTATAGATTAATCTCTATTATCCCTTCTTTTTTGAAAATAATAGAACGATTGATACTAGATCATTTAGAACGTATGTTGCCGGCTGATTTTGATATGTGTCAACATGGCTTTACGAAAGATAGATCGACAAATACTAATATGCTTTCTATGTGGAAACATGTAATTTCATTAGATGAGAAAAAGCTAGATGCATTAATTGTATTTATAGATATCTCAAAAGCTTTTGACTCTATATCTTTTGATGCTATTTTAAATGCGATTAATTTGTTGAATATTGATCCGAATATTTTTAGATTACTTAAATACTATTTATATAATCAAAGAATGAGTATTCAAGTAAACGATTTGATATCAAAATCGAAAAGAGTAACAAGTGGAATTCCACAGGGATATGGTTTGGAGCCAATTTTATTTACAATCGTATTTCCACATTTGGAAATTAAGATCCTTAACGGCCGAGGTTGCAAATTCGCTCATGATTTAAAAATAATCTTTCCAATTGATCCAAAAAATGTCGAATTCTCCAAAAATAATGGGACATTACATTTGTATGATTTGAGTAGATATTTGATTACACTAGGGCTGAGAATAAACAATAAAAAGACTAGAGCTTTAAAAATAGGTAACAGAATAGACTTTCATTATGTTTATTTTCATTATGCTGTGATTAATGATGTGTTTAAGATTAAACTTACGCAAGAAATAAAGGATTTAGGCATAACTATTCAATGTACAGCTTCTGCTGAGAGACATATTGAAAGTATAGTAGGCAGTGCCAAGAAAAGATGGGCACTAATAAATAGAAATATCTTATCGAATGACATAAAACTTAAAATGTATATAATATGGATTAGACCGATACTAGAATATGCTGAGGCTACGTGGAATCCATTAGAAAAGGGTTTGTCCAATAAGATAGAAGCTGTACAAAGAAAAGTTGTGAAACAAATTAGTCCTATCTCCTGTAGTATATACGCCTCTAGATTACAGTTCGTATCACTGCAAACTTTATGTTTTCGGAGGATGTGCTATTGCATAAAAGTTTTCCATTTGAACCAGTGGACTGGTGCCTATATGAATCCAATAAGAAAGTTTCATTAAGTTGGAACTAGATCTGGACATTTGGCAATATCTCCTCCTTTGGTGGGGAATGTTGCGAGCAAGTCATTCTCTTTTTCGAAAATTTACAAAATTTATAATCAATTGCCAAAGGGGCTTAGAGAAACGCCTCCATCTAAGATGTCTTTCAAATTTTTATCTACTGAACTAGAAAAAGTCTACAATCCTGCTGATATTTTTTTATTTTGATTATGATAATACTTTCTCATGGTTGAATAAAAGACAAGGATAATTGTTATCGGAAACAGAATTTCTTGAGATTTTTATTTCCAAGTTTTGTATTTTTAAAATTAAAATGTTATGCATTATATCATCATGTTAGTCAACAATACATACAATCAGTTGCTTGTCATGGTTCTCATTTTTTTGCATAATGTTACACTCGAATTATACCTTAATTTTTCCTATTTTGATGATGAATCTATTATTCCTTAAAGCCGAATTTTCTGATATTGATATATTGTACAGTACAACTGGTGAGATTTACTTATCTACTTGAGACTAATTGCACATTTTTATGTGATGTGATAACATTTTTTTATATTTTACATTTTCCAATTTTATTATTTGATGGAACATCTGTGGTTTGAATCCAAATAAAGATATTCTATTCTATTCTATTCATCATCAGAGCACAACGCCACACAGGCCAGCGAGAATAAAACCACCAATGCGTATAGAAGTAAAATAATATTTGAGGATTGTTGCATACACGGTACTACTAATACTAATGGTTTTTTAATTGTAAAAATTGCATATGTGTGGCGAAATATGCGGATATTTAAAGTTCCTGACTGTCAGATTTTGTGCAGCCGATATTTTTCAGTGAAGCAGAAAATATGCGAAACTTTGGGATGGAGAGCCGTATATTCAATTCTTCTTTGTTTATAAATGCACAATTGTTTGATCCTGGCTAGTTAGATTTCCGTCATGCACTAATGATGATCATGGATGAAAACAAAGCATCTGTACGTGTAACTGATGATAGCTATGCGATGTTTTGCGATTGCCAGACTACCTTGCAGAGAATGTTGAGTATAATTTTTAGTAACTTTTTAATTCGAGATCGGGAGCTTAATATACATACTAATCCTATATATTTATGTATATTTTTATATATATATATATATAGGAGTATTTTTGCGGGGTAGCTATCTAGTTCGTGATTCTGTACCCTTCCTACATATCCATGATGGCTATTGTTACAACTCGTACTCATGATCAGTCTCTGATCTTTTTCGGATGGCTGATGTGAGAAGGCTAAAACGAGTTATCACGAGTATATTGTACACAATGTTGCAAATAGAAATAGAATTCACAGTTAGTTCAAATTGACCGTGCTCTAGACGGCAATAGAAACAAATTTTAACACAAATGAACATCTTAAACACCAGTCACAGTCAAACTAAATTGTCCGTACTCTAGACGGCAAAAGTTAATATGAGCTCTGTTTATAAAGAAACATATTTTGCACACAAGCAATTATTCTTTCACAAATGTCTGAATTTAAATGAATATATGCAACCGATTGAAAATACATGATGATTTGAACATAGTCACTGTTAAAAAATGTCACTGAAAATGAATGTGTGTAATCCGTGTAACGACTTCAATGACAAAAAGTCACAAATAATTAGTTCACTGTTTCCTATTTTTTAACTCATGTCATTATAATAACCCTGTAACACGCGGCTCCGTGTTACAACCCAACGAAGGTCAATTTTTACAAACGCTGTGCTCTTTAAGGTCAAATATTCTAACTCTGTCCTTAAACAATATTTCTCTTAGCTGTGATTTTAGGAACAATCTCTTTTAGTCTCAAGCAGTTTTAATCGATATTTCTTGAACTGCAATTTTATTTGTAATTAATAGTGTTTTATAAAATAGACAGAACCGCGCGCGATCCGAGAGGATCACGCGGTGGACTATTGTGTCAGTGAATTTATGAACATAAATAATTTTACTAGGCTCATATTATCATGTATCTTTAATCGTTTGACTACTCATTACATTCCAGACATTTGTGCTAAACTTTTCACTTTATAGACATAAATCACTTTTATTTTTTCCGTCTAGAAGACGGACAATTTAGTTTAATTGTGAATGGTATTTAAAACATATTTTGCATAAAAATCTAATTTTACAGCTGACTAACATATATTCAATTTGGACTAACTGTGAATAGTGTTTAAGATATAATTTTACATTAAAATCTGTATTATTGCCAACCAACTCCTTCAATTCGGATTAACAGTGAATTATATTTATGTGCTACATTGTGTGTAATATATACATGAAACCTTTCTTCGGCCTTCTAATATTAACCATCTGAAAAGGAACAGACTGATTGGGTGCTCGGGTATTAATAATAGCAACCATTGATAAAGAGTAGGGGTACAAAATCAGGAACGAGATAGCAACAGCGAAAAGTACCCCTACAATCCATTATTCTCTGAAATTCGGATAGGCATAGTTAAATGTGAACAGTAAATCTCTCGCGTAAACAGCGAATAATCCAACTGAGCGAAATAAATCCACTGTGACACAATAACCCACCGCGTGTTCCATTCCTATCATGTCTATTTCATAAACAACCCTATTAAGTACAAATTTAATTGCAGTTCAAGAAATATCGATTAAAGCTGCTTGAAACTAACAGAGATTGTTCCTAAAATCACAGTTAAGAGAAATATTGTGTAAAAACAGAGTTAGATTATTTTAGTTTAAAGAGCACTGTATTTGTCAAAATCTAACATCGTTGGGTTGTAACGCGGAGCCACGTGTTACATATATATTACAGCATAAACTAAGAAATTTATAATTCAGAAAAATGTACTTAATCCAATGCACCAGCTTTCTTCTTATTGGAAACTCGCCCGGAATTTTGCTTTAGTATTTAGAAAATTCATTTATTTTATATTGACAATTATACACATAATAGAATCGGTGGTATGTCAAGCTCGAAACCTAAATTTAAATTATTCTTAATAAAGCCCACGCATTTAATGATAGTTTTGCTATTAAGTGATATTTTATGTTGCCTTGTTGGCTCTCATGTCAAAATTATCATTTGTATGCTCTTTGTGTACTTAAGCGTTTATTGAAATTAAATGTTCAAGATTTATACGATGACAATGTAACCAAAAACACTTTCCATTACTGTCCCTAAATCCTATTATTAGCATCATTACTTGATTGTTTTGAATTATTCATGGAAACAAGGATGTTGTTTTTGTCAATTCGAGTTAAATTTTAGGATGGGAAAGGGAAATTTACCTACAGTATGAAGGGCAAACTATAATGAATAGTGGGCCATAGTTTGATGAAATAACTTCTTAGACATCGTGCGATACTGTTGCAGCAGTTAATGTTGTGCTTTATGTTGGGTAATTTTGTGTGTCCTACAAACATAGTTTCAGAATTAAGGTGTGGAAACTAATAACCAGCTAGCTTTGAATTCAATTGATGACGCCTTGGCGAGATGAGCTGCAGTGCAATCCTGGTGGTTTTTTATTAGTACTTGGGTGTGAGGTGGAAAGAAAATATTTGGCCGCGGAAATTGATGTTGTGAATCATTGTTAAAAGAATAAGCAGCATCATCCTGATTGTAGACATTTCTATTTTTATATGTAAATAACTCGTCCACCAAGATTTGGTGGGAATTATCTTCGTTTAAAAGATCAAAACGTGATATCTGTGTGGGTGGTATTTCTGTACTGGACAGACGTATCTGAGAATCCGCCAGCCAGGAAGTGATCAGACGATTCTATATTGAGAATAGACCACTACTAACGACTTAGTAATGAATATCTATAATCTGCCATCAAGAACTGATTGAAGTCGGAAACAATGCATATATAAAATGTTTTCATCAGAACCTTGGTCATTGATGCTGAAGACTCAGGCACTTGTAAATGGTAACCTAAATAATGACAGAAAACGAAGATGGATAATCAAGGTGGTCAGATGGAGGAATGTAGTGGCTGAGATCGAACGCATCAGCTTTCCCTCCTGAGGTGGGAAAGTTTGTCGTAGTGCAGCCAGTCAGAATTGCTTGCCTGATTAAATATTCTTTATAGAAATACAGATACGTAGCTGAATGACTGACTTGTGAATCATTGTCATACAAATAATGTTTGCTTTTATTTGAACATATCCTTAATTTAGTAGATCGCACAGATAAGGTAGGAGATCAAATTTGTTATAAACAATTGTAATTTTTCTTGTTTAAACTTTTAATTGTATATATTTATTTTGGTACTTTTATTTCGAGTAATTTCTGAGGTGTTTAGGCCACCAAGCTGGCCAAAATGGCGTAAATAGATAGTGGCGTAGTATCTGTTTAATTATATTTATTATATTGACGATTTTTTTGGAATGGCAAAATGAGAATATGTTATGTTAACCCATAATATATATTAAAAGTTATTGGCGTTAAGAATCATAAGATGGGGCTACACAAATGAAATTGAGCTAATTCTAACTATGGTTAAATTAGTGTGGCCTACTATATAGAATTTAGAGCACAAAGATAAGTCAGCTTTAGATTGATGATGTGACTAATTTTGATCCAACTGGCGTTGAAAATTTATCTATTCATATCAAATGAACAAATGTAGTCCCAAGCGTGAGCCATGTGTTCCAACTGTACGATGTCTGAATAATATGACATGTAAGTTAGCAAATATGTTTTTTAAACCAACATTAACCTTGTGACAGAAATTGGAGGATATAAAAAGAATGTTCATATTCGCTACATAAATGTTTGCTTAAACATTTGATCATATAATTTGAGTCAAGTGCGACTATGAAATATGAGCGCGATGGGACCCACATGTTTTTTTAAAGTGTGGTTATAGTTAGGGCACAGTTGGCGCGCGGTAAATGAGAAGCAAACTTGTCATAAATAGGAAATTGAATTTGAAATGTACAACAAAAAATCTTGGCGATCAATTCAGTGTTATGGGAAGCAAGTCTCGATTGACGGTCCTGAAACGTATGTAAATGTTCGTAATTTTCCACGATCAAGATATTCTAACGTAGGCATCGACCAATCCATGCTAAAAGAGTAGGTGTTATGTCTAGCATTATAATGACAAAAGACAGCTGTCAAATTAAAGCTCGATAGATTACGCGATAAAGTTTTTAAGTTTTGCTACAGTAGCGTTGTTGCGGAACAATACTTTACTGTGGCTGTGCAGTTGTATATGAATGAAGACTGGACCTGAAATGTACCTTGGCCGTTCAATGAGTATATTTTTGAAATAAAGTCTATGGCAATATGCTTTGATATCTAGGTGATCCTGTAAAGAGAATTAACTATGGAGCTGTCTAGAATGGCATAGGTTCATACCATAGAAGAGATGCAACTCTGCGTTTCAAAAAGATTTGCGTATACCAGTTTCCATTATTGGAAGAGGATAATATAGAGGAATTAAAATCCCTATGCATTTGCTTTACATATTATTGGAATATGGGTGATAAAGTAAATTGAACTATGTTGATGTAAGCCATGACAAGACGTGATGTCGTTTCTGTAAAATGTTTCACACAAGAATAAGTGCCTCGGGATTTTTTTTTCAAAAGTAGCATACTCGAAAGCCCGTTAACAACCTTTCTGAACAAGTTTATGACATCAAAAACCATTTTTGTGTCTACCACTCTCAAAAATGCCTTAGTGAGAAATGGAAAGAATAAAAACAAATACAATACACAGGAGTCTGGTTGGTAAAATAGGTTTGGGTATCCATAAAGTATACTATGAGTATAACATCCTCGATTCAGCGTAAAAATTAGTTGAATGCCTGAAATTGATTTTTTAACATAATTGTAACCATATTGCACTACTTGTACTACAGCTGGTGTCAATTTGGATTTCCCGAATGTCATATTGCTGCCAGAGAACTGCGAAAGCAAAGGCGATCAAATCTAGACATCTGGCATTGAAAGCGCATCTGTAATTATATTTTATTCGTCCTTTATGTGAGCAATGTCGAGTTTCAATTCGCTAACCTGTAAAATCTGTTGTTTACCATTTTTGAAATCGCATTTTGATGAACGTTGATTAAGGGGGCTTGATCTGAGAAAACTATAAATATACGACTGCCAATAATGCTAATAAAATGGCGCGTTGCGTCATAGATAGCGTAATGTTCCTGGCTATAATTATCATATATAATTTCTACTGATTGCAGTGTACCTGAAAAAAATTTATTTGCTTCCGATATCCATTACTCTTTTGTTCCCATATGGCGTCTTTCACATATTCATTAGCATCAGTTTACGATAGAATATTTGTTTACATTTCTGATACTTTTTCATGGTGGCATTTGTTAAAGATTTGACATTATGCGAAACAATTCCTCATCTTCAGATGACAAAGAAATAGCAGTTCCTGCTTAGCATGAGAGTCTAAGTCAGGATTAAAAACCATTCTATCATCACGATGAAGCTTGCTGCAATCGAGGTCATCGTGGAGAATTCTATCCATGAAACTCTGAAATGTTAGAGTAACACAATTGAGACCAAAGGAAATGTAAAGTTATCTAAAAAGACCAAAAGGACTGATGAGAGCAATTTTCTCTATATCTTCTGGTGATACCGGAATGTAGTGGTAGGTGAGGTCAATCCCTGAAGAATAATTGTTACAACTAAGTTTTCAAGCAATGTGTTTATTTTTGTAATAGGTTGTGCACCAGATTTGGTCAAATAAATTTGCTTGCAATAATCTCCACAGGCTCTGTATGATCAGTTTGACTTACAGGTCAAGTGAATTGGTGATGCCCATGAACCTTTTCATGGTCTGATGATACTCTCTTTCAATAGTCTTGACAACTCTTTTTGGACAGCTTTCAATTTAGCTGAGGATAAAGGTCGCTTCTTAAATACGTTAAGTTGAACTGTTGTGATTATATAGTGCATCGTGTTGAAGACACCTAGCTCTGTCTTGCTGAGATCGAGCGACGAATTGTGCTCTCGAAGAGCTGTCGATATTTCTGTCGAAGGATGCAATGACGTTGGTTACATGAATTTTATCTCCAAATGTTCGGAGACAAGTGCCCAGAAACTTCACTCAAGGCCGGTAGTGGAATCAATGATATTTGGATTAGCATGATCAACAATTAGTTGAAATTTTAACTTGAAATCAAGGCCTATTATTTTGTGCAAGAACTTGGCAACGTAATAAACCTATGTCAAAAGTACGATGCCGACAACCATAAGTGTGAATAAGCTCCCCGTAGCTGCGGCGGTTAGAACTCGGTTAAGTTGCTCTGAATATAGATATTGTTATGATAGGGGGCCCTTAACAGAACCTGGTCGTGCGTTTTCCTGATTTATTCAGAGTGTGAAGATGTCCCAGAGCCTTGGGTTGTCTCTGGCTGTGGTTCCTTCTGTTGTTGCGTTGTAATCACGATGTGGAAAACTTCGTTGAAGTTCTGCATTAATTGGCTCGTCTCGCTGATTGTACAGCAACAAGATGAGTCACAGATGTTGTCAATTGTTGGTGAAACAAATCAAATCACCAGCGTAGGTATTAACAGCCGTCAGAACGCACACGCGTAACGCAAAGCAGAATGCAAATGCGACAACTGACATGCATGGTAAATTGCCGTGCTTAAATACCATGCTATAGTAATATATGTCTACTTGCATAGTATTGGTTAATCGGCAAGTTTCGCTTTATTCTCATTGGTGCAACGTAAATAAAATTGAATTTAATTTACGCAGTATGTCGGCAATTTATTTGTGTTGTTACAGTGTATATTTAATTGTATTTCTCTATAGTAAGTTGTTTGATAAAAGAAATCGCATTTAATTCAAAATATTCATAAAATTTAATTTATTCTAGTAAAATTTATCATTCTATTTGCCTTTTTTTATCTATTTCTTTTTAAGTTTTAATTTTATTTACTCTTTGTTACATAACGGGCATGGTTTATAAGTTTAAATGCCTTATAAATAGCTTGCTTAACCGTTTCGGTTTACATTAAATTATAATGTCCTTCAAACAAGAGATGCCACCACCAGGAGGCTATGAGACGCTTTCTTTTCGGCAAGTTAATTCCAGAATCAAGCCAAAACACTGTAAGAATATATTTTATTTGTTCTCTTAAAAATTAATGGGCGTTAATGAATAGTATTACGTATTTATTTGTGTTTTGCTAATTTTTTCTTCATTTCTTTAGTATTACCAAAAAAACGACTTATTTTTGATTTTATCAACGGTCAGTTTTTGTTTGCATTGTGAATTCATATGTTAAATGTGAAATCCCACACAGTATACATGTATCAATTTGAAATCTATTAGATAATTTATCAAAATTCCGTGTAAGTAGATATACAGGAAATCAGACAAGTCTATACCGGAAAATAGGGATGTTATACATGTTTCAACAAAAATCTTAAGACTGAATAATAGTCAACAAATACAAGCCATGATATTCAACAGTTTAAATAAAGGTAAATCTAAAAATTGCAAAATATTTTGAAAAGTAACAGCATATGAAAACAGAAATGTCTAAAAATAAATTTTTACATTGGAAGTTAATTGACCACCACGTACAACATCATATTTATAATGTATACTTATGTTTAAAATAGACATCATACCTAGGTCTCTTGACGACTCTTTCAGAATGACTTCCTACATGTCGTGCTAGTACCGACTAGGTTTCATTTGGCCGATCTATTTCCTGTATTATCTAGAACTTACGCTTCACATCTTTCTCACGTTTGTTTGGGCTATTTCATCTTCTGTCTAATCTTTGAGCCATATCTCGCCTCAGACTCTTTGTATTGTGATGGTTATTGTTCCCAAGAATCCTCCATCTAGGTAGATTGTGCAAAGCAGCGCTATAGTACTACACACTTCTGGGTCATTCACATTCTTGAATGTTTTTTATCAGTCATACGATTGATTTTGGATGGACCCTTATAGAACGGAATCACACAATACCGTTCGTTCTCAATAGTTATTTAGACTTTTGTTCTGCTGGGAGTGTCCACCATCATATTCCCCTTTCCAGAAATATGAGCAATGTTGAAATGAGATTTTACTAGTCGGATCATTTGTGAATTTACCATCCCAGTCAGTTTTCACGTTTGCCTTCCTCTGTGCACTACGTGTGCGTGCTATATCGTGTCATACTGACTTGTCACTTACGCTGACTTCTGGAATTGCTTCACACACAGGGTCCATTTCTATTACGTCAGTCTTGTCGCTGCACAACTAGTGAGACGGAGAAACATCTAACTATTGGGCTTTACGTGTGACAGTTACGACGGTGTTGTCACAGAAAATCATTGAGAAAATACTCAGCCTCCATACAATCTCTCGTCACTGATATCAACAACACAACATAAGAAACAATAGTCTGTCAACCAGAAATGGTCTCAAGTGTCGAGGAGTATTTGTAGACACTGCTACACTAACTAACTTTCTTGGCATGTGCCGTTGAACGCAATATCGGCTCTATCAAAAGCCCTACATTATTTATCTCAACCATCTTGGAACCTAAATTACTTTGCGACGTCGTATGGCATTTACTTGAAGCCGGGGCGTTTTACAATTACCATCAGTTTCGCAATCAATGTTTGTTTAATTGTATTTCTCTTTAGTAAGTTGTTTGATAAAATGAGTCGCATTTAATTCAAAATCTTCATAAAATTTTATTTCTACTAGTAAAATTTATCATTTTATTTGCAGTTTTTTTACTATTTCTTTTTAAGTTTCAATTTTATTTATTGTCTGTTACATACCGGGCATGGTTTATAAGTTTAAATACATTATGAATGGCTTGCTTTACCGTTTCGGTTTTCATTAAATTATAATGTCCTTCAAACAAGAGATGCCACCACCAGGTGGCTATGAGACGCTTTCTTTTCGGCAAGTAAAGTCCAGAATCAAGCCAAAACACTGTAAGAATATATTTTATTTGTCGTATTACAAATTAATGCAGTTTTTAAACTATTTTTAAGTTTTAATTTCATTTTTTGTTTGTTACATAACGGGCATGGTTTATAAGTTTAAATATATTATGAATGGCTTGCTTTACCGTTTCGGTTTATATTAAATTATAATGTCCTTCAAACAAGAGATGCCACCAATAGGTGGCTATGAGACACTTTCTTTTCGGCAAGTAACTTCCAGAATCAAGCCAAATTCTGTAAGAATATATTTTATTTGCCCTATTACAAATTAATGGGCGCTAATGAATACTATTACGTATTTATTTGTGTTTTGCTAATTTTTCTGCATTTCTTTAGTATGACCAAAAAACTACTTATTTTTGATTTTATCAACGGTTTGTTTTTGTTTACATTGTGAATTCATGTGTTAAATGTGAAATCCCATACAGTATACATGTACCAATTCGAAATCTATTAGATAATTTATCAAAATTCCGTGTAAGTAGATATATAGGAAATCAGACAAGTCTATACCGGAAAATAGGGATGTTATACATGTTTCAACAAAAATCTTAAAACTGAATGATAGTCAACAAATACAAGCCATAATATTCGACAGTTTAAATAAAGGTAAATCTAAAAATTGCAAAATATTTTAAAAAGTAACAGCATATGAAACCAGAAATGTCTAAATATAAATTTTTACATTGGAAGTTAATTGATCACCACGTAAAACATCATATTTACAATGTATACTTATGTTTAACATAGGCATCATACCTAGGTCTCTTGACGACTCTTTCAGAATGACTTCCTACATGTCGTGCTAGTACCGACTAGGTTTCATTTGGCCGATCTATTTCCTGTATTATCTTGGATTTACGCTTCACATCTTTCTCACGTTTGTATGGCTATTTCATCTTCAGTCTAATCTTCGAGCCAGATCTCGCCTCAGTCATTGGTATTGTGATGGTTATTGTTCCCAAGGATCCTTCATCTAGGTAGATTGTGGGAAGCAGCGCTATAGTACTACAAACTTCTGGGTCATGCTTTTTATCAGTCATACGATTGACTTTGGATGGACCCTTATAGAACGGAATCACACAATACCGTTTGTTCTCAATAGTTATTTGTACTTCTGGTCTGCTGGGAGTGTCCACCACCATATTCCCCTTTCCAGAAATATGAGAAATGGTGAAATGTGATTCTGCTAGTCGGATCATTTGTGAATTTTCCCGCCGAGAATATTAAAGCCCATTGATTTTACCGAGGTTAATTAATAACGGCTTACGATCAGTCAAAACCGTGAACTAATTTCCGTCTAAGTAGTGCTCAAAATATAATACTGCGGCATGAACATCTATGACTAGATAGACTGCGTGTTCGGATATAAACGTCAGATTGAAGTGGATAAAAAAATCCATCACGTTGATGTCCTTTGTGTCAGAGACGAGAAAATTACACATAAATGACTATTTCTGCCCCAATGTCACTGACAATTCTTTGACTTCCGTATTAAGATATGGGGCAATCTATTTTCACCACATGGGACCAAATTAGGCTCACCTCGGAACCCGTGTCTACCAAGAATTTGTAATCACTTATTTAATCCCTTATGACGAGCTTGTTGCTGCTTTAGTCAGCGGCCTCCTCGAGATCTTCAAACTGAAGTCTAACTGTCTTACTGACTGAACTGGTGCGCATATCTTCCATTGAAGTTCTTGAACCTAACTTGGATGAGTTCAAGATACCTCGGTTAGGCACTCCTTGGAGCCATTCATGCGCAAACTCCGCTGCGGCTCCTAATAGTCGGGATTCAAGTAGTTTTGCGGAGTTAAACCTTGTTACAAGACGATAATTATCTTTCCTTAGGGGAAGAACCAACCGTAAAAAGTTGCATCCTTCGCCTTGACATTTTCCAAGCTCAGCATACCTACAATGCGATATGCACCAATCGCGTCGTCCTTATACGCCGTCACGCGATTTTCGAGTTTGTTTTTCACCAAACACATATCTTGTCATAAGGTACTATATTTATTATCTAAGGACAAAAGTCATTTTGAGATTAGGTGGAATTGCTGTTCATGATACGAGTCTGTAGTCACTGCACATACTTCGTTTCTGCAGTCGGTGCCCCTTATCCAATTTTTGTTCTTTTTTTACCAATATAGTTCTAATGTATCATAAACATTCAGTGTGGTTCTTAATCTTAAAGGCAGTTCTGCTATGAACATGAATTAGATGGTACATTGTCCATGATAAGTTTCCTAAATCTGAACAAGCTTCTCTTCACTTTTTCTGGCAATGACCACCAGGCCGAGACAGACATTTATGTTGGGTCGGTAATCCTTCATACTTTGAAAAATATTTTTGTGTCATCGGCCCAATCAGAGTGGCTGTCTGGTCTGTACGTGGTGAGACATATTGCTATCCTTTTGATTGCGACTGGTATGATCTTCATTCTTTTAGGTCTTTTTGCGTATTTTAACCCAGTGCAGTCACCACCTTTTTTGGAGACCGTTTGGTAACTGCCATAGGAGAACCCCTGTGATGACAGATTTGGTTATCTAATGTAATTGGGATGATAATCAAATTTATAACAACTAACCTCCTCAGGACCATCTCTTAGGCAATTTTTTCTAAATCCTTTGGTCAATTACTCTGTATACTCACACTTATTTCCGAACATAGATTATATTTAAGCACTGTTAGACGTTGCACCACATACGTCCTCCAGCTCCCGAAAAACGATGGACTAAAATATATCGTGTAGCTTTTATTTATAGATGGTGCGGTTGCATCCAGAATTGTTCGTTTGAAACACTTTTGTCGACTCGGACCACGCACTTACCTATTTTAGATTTAAAACTAAGATTCCCGGAAATTAAATAAGATTAAACTCCAAATATATTTAAGAAAACTAGATCAACCGTCCTTCTGACAAAAATATGAAGGTCAAAGCTAACTGGTCTTAATGGCGAAAATATATTCCACTATGCACAATGCAGGTACAATTGCACGTGGCATTTCCGACCCCCGTAGAAATAATTATTGGTTCTCTGTAAGGCCTATGAAGATACTCGACAGAAGGGGCCAAATTTCATCTGGCTCGGCTCATAATAGTACTCGTTACGATGTAAGACGCCAAATTAAGCACAATCGAAAAGTCGATCTCGAATCCGTTTAAACCAGATAGGCGGATGAAAAAAATCGTTCTTTTTTCCAACTTATTCGCGCAACAGAGTCGATAAAATTAAATTGAAACTATAAATGATAGTAAAAACCATTTAATAACCCATAAAGTAAGTCGTCTTGATAGAGGTGCTGAACACATGAAAGATTAATTTTCTTGGGCACTAGCGTCAGGTTCTATTTCCGAAGGAGTTCCTATATCAACGGTGTGAAATGATTATCTCGAAGAACCATCAGAGTTAGAAATACTGGATAAAAACGTCGAAAAGCCGCTTGTCCTGATGATTTTCTTGCTGGATTATTAAAGGCTGGTAGCGACATAATTTCGAGAGTGTTGACTAACCTTCTTCGTTCTAAATGGGGTGAGGAGACCGTACCACTTGATTGGAATACGTCGACCATCATTCCTATCGTCAAAAAAGGCAATTGTAATTCGTGTGAAAACCGTTTTGGTACAAGCTTGACTCCAGTCGTGTCTAGGTTATTTGATTCAATTATCCTACGTCGTCTTAGAGCTTCATGTGAATCACACACTAGAGTAGAACAGGCCGGGTTCCGCTCCGAACGAGGTTATACAGATTATATTTTTACGTTAAGGCAAGTTCTTGACTATCGACATTTATATCGCCGTCCCACAATAACCGTCTTTCTAGATTTTAAGAGTGCATTTGACTCAGTGAATCGCAATGTTTTATTCGATATTCTGTCGAAAATTAATGTGCCCATACAATTTGTTAATATTATACGTGCTCTCTACAGAAATACTTGTGGTTGCGCCATGATCTATAACAAAATAACGCATAACTTTACAGCCAGCAGTGGTGTTCGTGATGACAGTCCTCTTCCATCGTTTTTCTAATTTTTTAATTGATGATAATATGAACAACACTTCCACACATTCAGAATTCAGGTGTTGAAGTTCTCAGTGGCGGTAAACTAGTCGATCTTGACTGTACAGACGATATCGTACTACGATTCGACATTTGAGATTCCGCTCAGGCTACCTTGATAAGATTCGAAGACGTTTTTCCGTCTTTCTGTATGAAATTCACATCCTCTTAGTGTAAGGTACCTTTACAGTATCACCCACCATTCACTCAAAGTCTGTGACTGCAGAGTTAAAATCTAGAAATAGTTTTCAGATTTACGTACCTTTGGAGCTCTACCAATAACGCAGGCAATATGTCTAACGAAGTAAGTATGGGAATCGCTTAATATTGAGTTGCTTTCTCGAACCTTCGCCATTTATAGAGAAACGTGAGTATTTCATTCATGTTTAGAATGTTTCTATACGCGCAGTTTTACAATCCACTAGCCAAACTTAGCCCCTTAGAGTTGATAATTTTAGATGCTTACAGGCATTTGACCATCGTTATTTGAGAAGCATAGCTCATGTTGGTTACAAACAAAGATTATCAATGTTGACAACCGTAGACTTTTATTTGGAACTTCCATCAAGTGATCCTCGTTAGAAAACAAAATATGGTTCCATCAACTTCGTTATCGCGATCAAGTTATGCGTATAGCCTTAATTCGATTGCCAAATAGATCTCTGTTCTCTCATTCAGCGACAGATTGGTGTAAGAAACAATAGCGGAATTAATTCAAGGAAACTAAAATCAAATTGGGTAGTGTGGGGCCCATTTGCCTGCTAGAATGGGGTCCACATGCGCATCATAGTTCTTCGTTGGAAACTGCGCGATTCGGCATCGAATTGAGCTCAGTGGCGATCTTGTTGCAGATTTATAGTAGAATCATCTTCGTAACCGTATCATCTTGGTAGGACAGTTGTTTGCGACGTTTGGTTGTGTTCATGACGTGATACAGTGAAACCCGCATGGAAGCTTTATTGCTGATGTTGTCTTGTCTTAAAGCCTACTTGGTCATAATGGTGTTGTGTAGAGGTTACGTTTATCTCACTTCTGTGAGTTATCTAGATAATTATACTCATAGTAATCAGGTGCTCTCTTTTGTAAAGCCAAAAGTATGAATGGGTATGGGTGAAAATACAGTTACTAGTTATAGTTTGTCAATAGTGATAACGATGGGATTCGGACAAAATATTAAATGGAAATACTACTTGTGGATTAACGCAGTGCCACGTGTAGATACAAAGGAAGTAATCTGTGACTAGGATAAATTATACTGAAATAAATTATTGAAAGTGACGAAATCTCAATTCTCAAAAGAAATCAGAGTGTATAAGCCCTTTGGTCACGGCCGTTGGATAGCCACTGTGGTTCCAGCCTCGGATTTGCAATATTACTAGAATAACAAAATTTAGAACATCTAAATTCTTCATTCCTTAAAATACCTTCCCTGAGTCGAACTGTCCTAGGTTCTTCGGGCAACTGCTTAGCATCCTCACGCCTACTACTGTTTCCCAAAATATCAAAATAAGATTTCCTACAAATGATTGATTAAAACGGAGTGTGAATGCTCACCATCTCACTGGTTGCCGTAGTATACCTTTACGAAGTGAAGCCCTTAAAACAGAGAACCGAATCAATTTACCTGTGAAGATTTCGAAATCCTTCTCGATATAGAAAATGAAAATTTTTATTTATTAGCAATTGAACGTTTTGCAGTTGATGATCAAAATACAGCAAAACCGTTATGCTTTTACATTTTTGAATTCTTGTGCATAATTTCTATCTCGCAGTAACTTAACTTGGTTTGCTAGCTAATATTTCATCAAAATTCATCTTCAACACGCGCTTATTATAATAAAAAATTCAATATCATAAACTCACAAGGAGTATATATTAATTCTCGAACGGTAACTCCCATGTGCAAGTAATAGGTCTTGATCATAAAGTTTTCTGGACGCTAGCATCAGTTGGATATTCACTTGGTGCGGTAGCACATAGTGCGTCGTAATATCTGTGCAATTAAAACAGGAATAATTGCGAAAAATTATGTAAACCAAGTTTGCGAGCTTGAAGTAAACACCAATCCCATTGTATTTAACTAGTCGTCGAACAACTTAGGCTAAACTACTGCCAGCCGCAACGCACCGACGCGTTTCGACCTTCTGTGCTCATCGTCAGAGAACGACGGCAAACTGACTATCGAGTATCAAACCGCATTGAATATATATGAAGCAATCTTGCTTCATTAGTCAAAACGCAGATCAGGTAATTTTAGCCTCTTCTTATTATCTGCTCAGAATCAATGTATTAGCATTAAAATTCTGCCAATTGATGACTGGTGCTTCCAGTTTCTGAAGCGCCAATCATGAAGCGCATTTATTATCTCAATCTACCAGACTGCTAACTACGTGAGTAGCGATAAATTAACCCATGGATCTTGTTACGTGATGGAAATTGGTTCTCCGCTTTTTTATGTATTATCTTATTGCTTCAATCTAAACGAATGAATCCTTTTCAATTGCGTAGAAGTGTTCTGTCTTTGATCCAATTCTGAAAACAATGTCATTGGCGCTGTTGTGACCTATTGTGGTATAAGGTTGCTCTGTACACACTGGGAACTGTCGACCTAGTGCTCACTTACAGCCCACACATAACCCTAAATTTCATTGTTATGTGGCAGTGACAGTATATTATGATAGTGTGATAATATGTAGTAGTAGCAGCAGCTGTTGTGCGTACAATGCCACTTTGCATTAATTGTGATTGTGTTGCAGCGCCATCAGACTTTCATCTGGTGTACTTCTGCTATTATGCGTGGTTTGCTCAACTGAATTATAGCGTTTAGTACTTTGTAGTTTGCGGATAGTCTCTTAAAATGACACTTTTATTCGCATCGTCCATAGAAAATCCGGCTTATAGTAGCAATAATAATAATGTATTCCTTTTTCTGCCATGTTTTTTGCTTTTAGTCTTTATGGTGGTGGGTGGTTTGGTTATAATACAAACTATCAGTTTGAAGTTACATCGCTACTCTCAATATCTTAAGAAGTCCAATCGCCGTGAAGTTGCCGAGGGTCGCTTGGCGCTATCACCATTTGTGTTGGCTGAACAGCAGCGAGCTGAACTACGCCTCGTGCATCACACACGGGAGTACGAGCGGGAGTTAATGTCAACCACGCCTAATTGGGAAGTGGGGCATTGGCACGATTATCCAGTCTTTCATAATCCACGTGGTCTGTGGATACCGCCGCAGTTGGCTCAGTTTCAGTCATTAATGAATATGCATATTCCGAGTAATCGGCGAACTGGATGTGGACCAATTTTAACTGAGACATTGAACCCAGAATGATGGCTGACAGGTCCTTGAAATATAGTAGGTAGCGATCAAATATACGGACAAGTTGTGCGTTACGAACATGTTGATAGCATTTTTAGAAGGACTATTTGTATTGAGCTATATCCTAAAAATATAATGTAAATGAAAGGAAATTTTAAAATGTAGCTTCAGAATAAAATGAAAATAGTCAACTGAATCGGTCAGAGATTTTTATTTATTAACTAAGGACTACAGACAAGCCAACTTACATCCAAGCAAATAGTTAGTATCTGGACAAGCAAAATTAAATAATTAAATCTAATAAAGTTCGTTAACAATGATCGAGAGCCGTATTTGATTGAACTTTGTTGTGCTTTTGTAATTTATTGTTTGAAGCGTAGATATTTTTCAGTAAAAAGAGTCTACTATTATTTGTCGAATTTTATGCACCAGTTCTGATTAGCAGAGTTGACTGCGGTTATTGTTTTACTCGATTTTAGTTATGCCAATGTAGCAGGCACAAATAAATTTAGTCGGGCAAAATTGGACGGCTCTGAACAATATCAGCACTGAGACGTATTTGAAAAAGGGAAATGCACTTTGCAGTTCGCGACTAATCCGTTAATTTAGTGTTAGTCACTTGGTTAAGAATGACCAGACAGTCCTCAAGCGCGTCTTTTTGTTTGCATTTTTCGCTCAGGCAGATCGTGCTCAAGAGCAATTACATTGTAATCGAATAGTTAATTTGCATTCTATTATTAATGTCGATAATGAGATGGTATTTAGGCGCTCATATGCTCTTTCAGTTTGTAGAGATTAAATAGCTGAATTTCAATCCATAAATATCAACCCTCTGTCAATTGCTGTTGCTTGCGTATGCCTATCCAAATATGTTGCTCTGAGACCGCTGCCAATTTTGCACATCGCGACGTTTCAAGTCAAATTTTGTTTTTTTAGTAAAGAGAATTGATCAAACCCTAGCGTCAAAAGCGAAAACCAGCAGCAAATTTCTAATGCAGATAAAGCTATCTCGTTCAAACAGAGTCTATTTCTTGTTTATTCCAACTATTATTAGACTTCTGTTTACAATTATCATATTTTGTATTCAATGTATATATATATATATATATATATATATGCCTGTGCATATATAAGAAAATGTGATTATATGAATGCAAGCATTATTTGCGATAGTTTGCTATGTTGCTTTCACATTAATATTTTGAGCTCACATCAGTTATTACATATCTATTTTTTCCTTCCGTTTATTGGCATAACACAACTATGCATATCATGCGACAGTGAAACAACGGTTCATAAGTGCTGGTTTAACGCCGTTTGGGAATCAATAGTAGTGATAGCGTACCAAATAGCTTTCGAAGTGCTATGAGGGGAGAGCATAAGAAAGCCTCGCATTGTTTTCCTGTGCCTACTCGTTTTAAAATACCAAAGCTTCTCTAAACGGGACTAAGAGGAGATGGCACCCTGGCTCGTAAGCCTCGCAAGGAGTTGACTGCCAACCACGTGGCGGTTGAAGAACAGCATAGGCTTAATGTCGCAAATTAGGTGGAGTCACCATCGAAATGTAACAACTTGTTTGAATTTTACACCCAATCCGGCGTTTTAGTGGTACGCCTTTCGCCTAGGATGTGCATGCCCCACTAGTTTCTGAAGCGAAACTTGTCAGCCACTTCCAAATAGAGATACTTAAATCTAGTTGGCTCGTAAACTTTACTGCTTAATTCCTCATGACACTCCGCATAAAGTGTCAAAAAACTAATTTAATCGTTGTCTCTTTGCAAAGCTTTTTAGGTTGTGGTAGCAAGTAGGTCATTTATTACATTGTAGCAACTTAAAAAATGCCGAAAAATTGTTTAATTCGAAGACCAGATTTTTGGACTTCATATTTTTTCCAAAGCCAGTTGTAGCTAAAGACGTTCGACTGGCAATCTCGACAGAATATGAACCCGTTTGATGTAACCAGGGATCTTATTTAGGCAAACGCGTTAAAACCTTGCATTCTTCCGTTATAAAAGTGAGATTAGGTATAGGCTGGAATATCTAATGATTTAGAAGCATATGCAAGCACAAAAATCCGTGTCATTTGTAGAAAAAATGTGTGAAAAACTAGCCAAACGTGGTTGCAGAAATGCCTACTTGCCAACTTCTCCTTGGCATTAGAGGCCTGGCGATGGACCACGAAATTCCGTTCCGAAACGTTGCCAGTCAGCGAAGATTAGATCGTAAATTTCCAGTTGTTAGTATGGACGATCTTGAAGCCGTTGGATAGAAGGGACGAATCGGCACACATCCGCCACAAAATCGAACTCGATCGCTATAATTCTCAACGTTTATTTCGATACGTGACGGTTATTTTAATAGTTGTAATCTGAAATGTATTTTACGAAAGGTTAGAAATTTTGAACCTAACTTAAATTTGCAATAGTGAAGCTAACATCATATAAAGTCTACGACAATGCGACTTCAACGCTAACTCACACTATATAATACATATACCGAGTCTGTAAAGGATACTAACACTATGGCTATTTTGTTTGTAACCGATACCAACATTATTGTACCGAAAAGGTACATGGTACTAACACTATGGTTTCCGAGTCGTTACATGATACCAACATTATGGATATCAATTTATGCTATAGTTCACAGAAATTGAGAATTAAAACAATTTCTGAACACCTGTTACTCCAGTAAATCCATACACTCTGGCCTTGATCGATATCAGTTTTCACATTTCGCGGTAAGCATGACATCATTCAATTCAATATATAACAGTTATATACTGTTATTTGCAGAGAACTAATATATACGCAAGTATGTATTAGGTGTCGCGAACCTAGTAACAAATTAGTTCAGTTATGACCAGTGGGATAAGCTTCATAATCAGTCAAAAAATGGTTGTAAATAGATTATGAGACAATGATTTAATATTGTGAAACACAATCTCAGTTTCGGTGAACTATAGCAGAAATTGATATCCATCATATTGGTACCATATTCCGACTCAAAAACCATAGTGTTAGTATTATGTACCTTTTTCGGTACAATAATGTTGGTATCGGTTACTAACACAATAGCCATAGTGTTACTATCCTTGACAGACTCGGTATATATATTTTATAGTGCGAGTTAGCGTTGGAGTTGCATTGTCGTAGACTATATGATGTTAACTTCACTATTTCAGGTTTACACATTCGTCTAGGTAGTTGTACCGTCCTATTATCCCACAATCTTCACCCAAATATATAGAGGTTAAAGGGCGTAATACCGGCTCCTACTGATGAGTCGCCAGTAAGCACGAAACGAATGTGCATGAGATTATACTTTCCGTTCATGCTGCCTTTGGTTTATCCTTCTGGTCACAACTGAACTAATTTGTTACTAGGTTCGCAACACCTAATACATAATTGTATAAATATTATTTCTCCGCAACAAAAAGTAATTAACTTAAATTTGACAATAATCAACGTACTAAACACAACGACATTAATAAGTTTTTTGGTGACGACAAATAAAATGTGCAGCATAAAGATCAGTCGTACACATATTGTTTGACGCTGCAATTAAACGGTCGTGTATTGCGCGGGTGTTAATAACAAATTGTGAAATAAAATTTGTGAATTTGAGATGAATTCAAATACCATTAAACTTAAATGGTTGCACAGCGTAACACAACCGCGGCCAGTCACGTAATGATATGTTCTGATATTACATGATCATCATCACAGTACTAGAAAGTCGAAATGTGTCAGATTGTGCGACTGACGGTAGTTTTTCTATTATATTTGACAGATTTCTATCAGTTGCGCAATCAATAATTGCCTAATGGAATCAAAGTGTGTCGCTACATTTGCCCGGTGGTAGCATCTATTACGAAAATGCATTTTATCACCACACACCCGATTAACGAGATTCCGTCTATTTTAACCAAAACTATTTTTCAGACGATTGCACTGATAGTCATCATCATTATCCAAGATATGTTTTGCTCCAGGATAAATATAGTTAGCTGCACTACTCCTTTTAAACAGTAGCATAATTATTTCCCCTGTGAAAGCTACACATTTAACCAACTCTTCCGGCCATTGAGTCGAGAGACCATTATTAGTTCTACGTTGCGAATGACTTATCTTCAATTGAGATTAATTTCGGTCTTACCGTGTAAAACACCATAAAGCAAGCCGACATTAGCGAACTGTTGGTGACACACTCAATGGTAAATAATACCGCGTGACCTGGAAATAAGTTGAGTTGTACCATCGTCTATAGTCTTTCTAGTTGGAATGGACAAATTGCCAATATTGCCAAAATCTATCCAAAACCCAAATTAAAACAATTCTACTCAAAAGTTCTTGATTATTATGTTTTGAATAAAACGTCAACGCGTGAAGAGTTAGATAAAACATTCATTGACTAAGGCATGCTTTGGAAGCAAACTAATGACAACGGAAAAAAGACTAAATTAGTAAAAAAAAGGATGTACAACATTCTAAATAAATTAGGTATTGTATAGGTGAGTCACTAGTGAGACTACGGTTTTTTAGATTCAAATGGAAAGATAAGTTATTTATATGCTACATCTTACTGCACATATGCTTATTCTTTTCTAAACTTTACTGAACTAATAACGGAAAATGAGTGGACAGAAAATCTGCTATTGAAACTTTGACCATACTAGTTTAGCTTCAAACATAAATTTTAAAAAAGTGACAAGCCGTCCAGAGAATTGTAAACTAGACAAATTCAAACACATCGTGATTACTACCAATAAATAAACAGATAAATTCACCATAAAACTATGTTTTGAACCATCCACTCGACACCAATCGCATCTACCAAGACCAATAGAAAGCAAGACGCTTTTTGGACTTCTATATCTATTTTCTACACAACTTCCGCACCCAGCAGTCGATGAAAACTTTATAGTCATTTCTAATAAATAAAACTATATATATATATATATATATATATATATATATATATATATATATATATATGCATAACATCTCAGAATTTACAAAATTTAAAAAAAATGCATAGCATTCTGCAAACGTTGCTCTAATTAGAATAACAATATAATTAAAACGGAAACATCAAAAATAACCAGATCAATTTGAATTAAAGATTGCTATTAATAAAGGAGTTGCAATTAGAAATGTTCGGTTTTAAATCTCTAAACATCAGGTTTGAAAATATTCACAAACATATATATATATATAGGCAGGTGGCGAAAATAATAAATTATAGTTGAATGACTTTTTTAATTTGCTGTGGTTGAGTACATTTAAATTGTATCAACATAAATCCGCCTTTCGGCTTCTAAAGCAATGTTTCATTTTTTAAATTCAGAGCACTTGGCTAAAGATCAGTTGTCAAAAGTTTTACCGCCAAGAAACACGTTACACATTTGAAAAAAGATAAACATTAATTAGTTTAAACATGGTGATAATTAATTCGAAATCCGTATAACAAAAATGAGAACAGTTTAATGTGTTTCGCCTAAGTAATGATGATAGAGTTTAAAAATCGTGAGGAGAATCACAAACGCGCTTAATAGCACAGCAAAGTAAATTGTTCAAAATAAATGAAAGACAAGTGTTTCTAGTCTGTAAAATTTGGATTTCATTTAAGGCTCAACGCAGTTGTACGGATGAGAATAACTTTATCAATGAGAAAATAAATCTCTACATCGACTAAAAATGGAACAGTTTGTATTGAAACGCGCAAACATACTTGCTTCAGTTGGATTGGGGATTGTATTGTTTAAAAAAATAGTTTCTCTCGGAACTATTGATTCAGGTGAAACATATGCGTTTGAATATATACTCTTTATGTGCAGATTTCGACTACGATTTATTAGAAATTATAAAAGGCGTGTATACCATAAATGTTAAATTAGAAAACACAAAAGAGAAGACACCAACGGGTGAGATCGTATTCAGAGATTAAGTTAGAGCACAATACTATCTACATAGACAAAAAATGTTTAATGTTACACTGAACAACTGGCACAAAATATCCACTAATCATGGTCATTTGTTGACAAATAGTCTCGTTAAGAGCACGAAAAATAAGGTAAAAAGGCTTTGACGTTGTAAAAATGTGATCCCTGTGTGCTTAAGGTTAACTGTCAGTAATCAATGGTGAAAACATCATGTTATATCAGAAAATGATGAATTACACTCGATTACTTGACAAATTTATTAAATGTGAATGATTGAACGCTGGGCGATTATCCATTTAGATCGGGTAAAGCCGTAGATAACCACACAGTGTTCAGCCACCATACTACTTTACTTTACTGCGGCTGACTCCTTTTGGAGGATAAGCCGGCTCCATAGAAATCCCGGATTATACCTCTCCATGCCGGGCGGTTGGCAGCCATTTCGGAACATCGAACATTCCAACACCCGAAATAAATAGGTGTTTTCGCGCTGATACAGAGCGCGTCGCTTGCCGGGGACGACGTAGCATGAACGGTATTTGTGACATTCCACCATACTGTCTGTACAAGTGAGCAGCAACGTCAAACGAAAACATCGGCTATCATTTAACGCAATATCTGTGATGTACATTAGAACCCGTTCAATAAAAACTTCACAAACTGAAAGCGATATGCAGAAAGTTAGAAAGAGATGTCGCTTGTAATGGAATAAACCTGGTGGAAAGACACACAGCCTGTTGAAATGCGCCGGTAGTTATAAAATAGCCTGTCTTCCAAAAAATTAGTTCAGACTAGACTTACTGACAACTGTACTACGAATCCTATCGGTACCGTCGTTGAAGTAACAAGTCTTAATTATGCAGCAGCTCTGAGTTCACCTTCACTGCGCAGTGGGAGCAGGCTTGTCAACTGCGGAGGGTCTATTTTAGCTGCTTCAATAAACTGCCACTAGCGCCACAAAACTAGATACAACGAGAAGATGGTGCTCGTCAGTATTTGTTGCCAGACCACTTAGAAGTCAAATTGAATGTAGACTGTTCAACACAACTGACCTACTACTGCCTATGATGGTGGCGGGAATTGGGCCGCATCCACATACCATATTGTAAATATAAAAAAATGATTATTCTACATCATAATCATTGACTTGCTTCTATTGCCTTTCTTCCTATGCTTACTCCTAGCTTTACCGGATAAAAATGCGAAAAGAAAAATATGGTACACCAGTGGCTATTGTCGATAGTTGTTCTATCAATTTTTGTGCTATGATCCGGCCGCATGGTAAATTCGGAGGAAAGCCACTGATGATGCTAAACTCTCGCTAATGGAGCCTGCTTCGCGGCACCAGTCTCGAGGGACCTCAAAAACTGATTTCACATATGAGTGTATGTACGAAGACAATCGTCTTCGTTTTAGATTTTTATGGTCTCAGACTTTAATGAAGCCACTGTGTTGGAGACGAAACTCATAAAGTTTTATTTACCCATGTTCTGACCATTGAATTTTAGTCAAACTGACTGACTTTGATGTACGATGAACAAACAGTTGGAATATTGTGTAGCAAGCGCAATAGAAGATATTATGGATGGGCAATGGGAATTAGCGAAATAGGAGAAAGGATGCATTAATCATTTTGAACGTGAACCGACAAATAGAAACTAATGTTTCTTCCTTGGGCTCATCGCATCACAATCTGATGTCGTGAATGTTGTACAAAGCCGTGACTGGTTTTTAAGTATTTACAAATACTGTTGTCATATAAGGACAGAAAGTAGACTAAAAAATGTTTTTCTGACCGACTTCTGAATCCGTAAAGGTCGGACAGCGACCTTCCACACATCTTACTTTGTAGCCATGCCGAATTCTCGACTTTGCGCGTTAAGTGGGCATGCCAGCTGCGTTCACCGCCTCGTCTTGTATCCGGAGGAAATACTAGGCTTAATTTACCTTAAGGACTGAAGCTCTTATCCAGACCTTCAAGTTGCCTAGATGTTTGCCAATGTATGATAGGGAGATCAAAGTACGTAACATTGCTTTCTTCAGCGAAATATGCTAATATTTTCGAAATTATAACGGCTCTTATCGGTTGATTTGAAACCAAATTAAAAGTATATACATGTATGAAAGACGCATACTCGATTAAGGCGAAGACAGTCCAAGAAAGAAATCGCTTATGCAGCTACAAAGCAGACATATTCTTAATGAATTAACTATAATTACATTGAAACGTTGAAGTATGCCAGCTGACCAAAGCAAATATCATGATGCCCTCTGGCAGGAAAATTCTGATAGGATAGTTTTTACGTTAATGTACGCAGTGAATCTTGAACCGTATGCACTTGGTTACAAGATGCCTGCCTATCTCACACAGAATCGGAATGAAGCAGGTTACAGAGAGCCGACGACCAAGTGATATTAAACAACCTCGAGCAATGAAAATGCCAGTCTTCTGTTTTTTAAACAGTTTAAAACACGAACATTATTTCAGGTTGTGTATTGAGCAAACAAGAAAAATTGAAAGACTTCTCATTTTGTATTTTTTGGGCAAATTCTATTTGACCTAATAATAACCATCGAGAAATTGGGAGATGGACAGAGTGATGCACGAAAGAAAGAAGCACATCATAAAAATGAAGATAGAAAATAGAACTGAAAACAAAAGTCGCGAACAAGAGAAACCCGTCATAAACACGTTTAATTGAGAGAAAGAGAGAGCGAAATCAATAGCAGGTGGTAAGACAAAGAACCTGTTTGTTGGTAGGCGACAAGAAATTTTGAAATTCGTGTGACAGTGTGTGTGTGTGTGTGTGCGCGAGAGAGAGAGGCATTCTATTAACCATACGAGAGAACAAAATTATGCTTGTGCAAGGCCGCCCTGGCTCGGCGAGGAGGCCGTGTTACTCGGGGTTGCTGTGGTTGTGCATGAAACAGCAATGCTATAGCTACCGTTTGTTACACTGCTCAGCCCGTCAGCAGCAAAGCCGGCCCGAGGCTGGCCGTTTTGGTAACTGTCAGTGGTGACCATCAAACTTGGCTCAACTTTATATTCAACAAATCGGTTGCCCGTCTCAAACTGTTTATTCTGATTATTTTGCTGCTGATGTATTCTATTGCTGATTGAGAACGAATTAGAGCTTGAACATGTCGAAGTGTTCTGTTTGCTAAAAACGCATATGAACAATGAAAATAAAAATATCAGGAGGTATATTCTTTGTGTTTTATAGAGAAATATTAACAATCTGTAAAAATTTTAATGCGAGAAGAATGAATGCATTTTTAGAAAAAAATAGGCAAAGGCCGACGTTTCAGGCCAAAAATACAATATATATATATATATATATATATATATATATATATATATATTGGTATAGCATAAAAATTACTTAGTTCACATAGCAAGTCATATATTTAAGCATTAGTTTGTATATAATATTAAATTGCATGCATCGCGCAGCTTAGATGGCGTAGTGTATGAGTCCAGAGACTGAGACGTTTGCCTAATGGCTCAAGTCCATGCTGTGGCAACTGCGAAGCATCTGATGAGTGCCTAATAAAGACTAAACCGAGCTACTTCTATAATTGCATCGTACAGTTTACACTGACTATATATATATATATATGTGTGTGTGTATGTATGATTTTCACTGCTGAATAGTCATCTAAAAACCCAGAGATAATTACGAGAATGTTTATAATTGATACCGGCCAGTTTATTTCGATAATGTTTAATAGCACAAATTACAATGTTTTAGCTACATGCATTTTGGGTTTTTATTCAATTAAGTAATTGTGAACTCGCCTGATTTCAGATTTTACTTATTTACTTGAAGCAGTCGTACGACTGTGGTAAATTGCTGTTGATCTATAATTATGTATGGAGGTGTGTCTGTGTACGCTTAGGTATCATTCTTGCTGCACATACATGTGCTTGTATGTTCAGTTCTAAACTGCGCATTATCATGATAATGGCGCTATTTTTGAAATAATTTAGCTTGCTTTAACAGTAATTCTAGCAGAAACTTTGATTAACTTTAGTTAGACTGTATTTTCTTAACATAAAATTCTGTTCGAATTGGTGTGGAATCAAGCAAATTTAAAGAAAATCGTTGAGAATTGAACTGTACAGTTTTAGCAGAATCTGAATATTAAAAATAAACTGGTGCTGACTTACATAACTTTTCTTTTGCACTATTCGTCATACTTGTACTATTTGCTAAAAATGTGCAAATTGAAATCATTAAATCAAGTTCGCGAGCTTGAAATTAACACCAATCTCATTGAATCTAACCAATCGCAAAGAAAAACTACTGACTGTCAAACGTACAAACGCGTTTTAAACACCAATGACCATCATCATAGCATAAATGCAAATTGATTAACACGGATCAAACCGCAAAACATTATATAGTATGGAAACTGAGATATGCAGCTCTCACCTACAGTAGTCTAGCATACCTTGAACCTGACCGGAAATGTCTGCCGCACAATTTCTGTGTAGCCACGAATTTAAAGGTTTGAAGTTCTCGTTAAACACAAGAAAGTTATCAAATTAAACAATCATCGATTACGCATATCTTGTCTTTCATACCTTGTAAATGCATTGCGATTACATCCTCTGCACTCAGTTCACCATCGCGCTGTTTTAATACTCATGGAAGGCCGAAACACGTTGCTACGCGTGACAGCGAAAGTTTTGCCATTTGTATGATAAAATGGGAATCATCATAATCTGAAGACCGCAGACTTGATCTATAGAATTTTTCTTACCACAATCAGTGATTGTTTAATTGGTTACATAATAGTGCAATTACACACCATATTTCGTTCGCAAACATTGCTTGTATACGTTTATACATATGAAACATTACAAAATAAGTAAACTTCGTAAGATACAGAGCCAGGAAATAAAAATAATAAATACAACTCAAATTTTCATCGTAATCATCCCTAAGAGTCTAGTATCATCAACATGTAAAAATTGATACCTCACAGCAGCATAGGAACGCAAATTAATTGTTATTTTCTAGTGAGAAGGTTTGATTAAGAATAATTTTCCTCCTCAATGATAGATGGCCACCTAAGGCCGACGGGCACCGGCTGCCGGTAGTATACAGTTTTAAAGCGTCGATTGGCAAAATTTCCTTCAGCAGCTGAAATTTATCCTCCGCATCTGCCATTCTTGCTCTTCTGCGGTGACTACCCACGTAACACTAAAAGGTATCGGACCAATGCTTTTATCCCATTGCATAATCTAAAACCGCAGATATATGTCATCATTATTCAAAAGGTAAAACAACACAACATTTAAAACCCGAAACTTCTCGGCCGCAATGTCACGCTTATTCATTGCTTTGTGCGCGCTAAAATTTCACCTACGCCGTGCCATCTTTATCCATCTAGCTGTAAGTGTTAACTGCATAGTCGAAATCGAAGCGTCATAAGGCATGAGATGGCAGAATTTCAATGGAACCGAAGGGGTTCATGCTACTGTCGCTGTTACGACCAGCTGGTGCCCGCCAGTCTTCAGGTTTTAACGAAATTATAATAGGCACACAAATTGTTTATTTCAATAGCACTAAGCTACTCATGCTTGGACACCTTGGAACTTACTATCTGCCAGAAGCATCACAAGCTCCGTTTTGAGCGAGGAAATCGCGAGATGTGCAGTCGATTTTATGAAGCTGACCAGGCTCATCGTCTTTTCCACCGGCGGAATCAGCATTGTTCACATTGCCGCTAACTGCACTGGAGGAACTAGTGCGTTTTTCATTTTTCACAGGCCCATTAAAATTGAGCATGCTCGACGAGGACAACTCAACGTTGTAGTCGATTCCCATGGCCGCATCCTTCTCAGAGCCGCTTTCGGCAATTGAATCGACGGCTATCGGAAACTGTTGACGACTTAAGGCAAAAGACAAAAGTAAATTAAACTTTTAAGATAAGTTAGAGAATACGTAAACATTTCTTTACTAAATCGCCAATTGAGGTTGATAAATAGTCTAGTAAGTTTTTAACACAGCAACATACCAATGGATTTAATCTATCCATTAACCACAGCTCATACGACGTCTATATCGAGTTACTTGGCTAGGACTGCCAATTATTCGCAATTTAGAAATTTTCAGGCCTAATAATTTTGCTCTCAGTGGAGAAACGGTTCATTAGTAGCATTACCTATCAGGTGGTGTCTTGGCAAAATATTTGGTTTTGTAGCCCCAACGCAGCGTTGGTGTAGCATCAAAAACAAGCATAAATTTATTTATTAAATATGGCACACATAATACATAAATAATCAAGGATATGCTAAAGTCAACAACAGAACGATATAAGCCTATTAAGCAATCATTGATTTGGCAGTTGGTGGTAATAATTATTTAAATCAAGTTTGCGTGCTTGAAATAAACACAATTCTAGTTGTATTTAACCAGTCGTCGAACAGCATAGCAAAACTTTTCTTTAAATCAAGTTTGCGAGCTTGAAGTAAACACCAATCCCATTGTATTTAACCAGTCGTCGAACAATATAACAAAGCTACCGCCAGCCGCAACGCACTGACGCGTTTCGACCTTCCATGATCATCATCAGAGTACGACGGCAAACTGACTATCGAGTATCAAACCGCATTGAAATATATGGAAATAAAATTTAGATATGCGGCTCTCTCCTCTAGCAGTTTCGCATACATTGAACTTGACTGGAAATGTCGACTGCACAATTTCTATGCAGTCACGAACATTAACTGTTTGCAGCTTTCGCCACATATACATATATAGACATTACAATTTATGTATATATATATATATATATATATATATATATATATATATATATATATATATATATATATATATATAGGTATATATATCTGAACTAGGTCATCGCCTTTATAAATCACTCCCAATAAACTATTTTTTCGTTAGTTTTTCGTCATTGTTTATTTTCTCTTTAAAAATTAGTTCAATTTTAAAAGGTCACCATGGTTTTATGGCAGTGAGATATCAGTGTCTAAAGGCTAGTAAGTGGTTCACTGCCGCATAACCATGCGATTAATTGTTAAATACGGATGTAAATAGCACTAGGCGGCTCGTTTCAAGAGAGGGATTGAAACTATTAATCGGGCGTCTTTTCATTTTATTGTCCTGTATGGTCAGCTCTAAAAGCACGTTTGAACAGCCAGAATAGCCTAATTAGTCATAAAGAAGCAAAAACTATAACTCAAACGATAAGGTCATGTCTCCAGTGATGTCACGCTGTCAATGTCTATCTTTTAAATTAATTTTAATGTAGTTATTTAATACGCATCCATCAAGGAAATGTCCCTGTCCAGTTGATCCATATTACTAGACCAAACATGTCGTGGGTTTGAAGTACACTGATGGCTCCTACTGATGAACTGTGAGTAAACAGGATTATATCCTCTAACCATGCTGGCTTTGATGTTTCCTCCTGATCCTTTATTGCTCCATCACCATACTAACATAGTGTATTGACGCTTCACTGTCACATAAGCATGGAATCAGAAGGTATATGGGAGCTGTAAATGAATAATGTCGCCCGTTTCTATTAAAGGATTGAGAATGGGTTGGTCCTTCTACAGTGACTTGTCTGGTTTGAGAAACCGTAACAGCACGTCCGCACTGTCCGCCCCGTTCAATCATAAAAATGGACATACAAACACACACACCATACGAACGATAAATTACAGTCTCCAGAGATGAATATGCATGTCTCAAAGTACGTTTTACACTCGAAGTTGCATGAGCACAATCTTATTAGTCTAAGTTTGACGTGCCACCAACAAAATGGCCTCCCTGGCGTAGCCAAATTAGCGATATGCCTACAAAGTGAACTTATTTGTTGAAACAACAATGATAGTCAATGCTAATAATGATGAGCTTCATCTATGAAGGCAAAACGATAAGGAAGCAAAAACGCTATCTGTTAAAAATTTGCGCACTGCCAGTAATTTGTGGCCCTGACCAGTTGAATCAATACAGCCGTCGTAAGAGCTCATTCTGTTGGCCGTGACTAACTAGGACTCTCGATCAATAATAGAAAAGCTACGGTTTACAATACTGATAAGCTTAACAAATCAGAACAGTAAATAAATTTGTACTAATTGTGCTGGCTCGGTACCTTTTAACGCACGCTTAAAGTTCAATCGCCCAGCAGGGATAAAATCTATTAGCTAACGCCAGGTTGGCGAAAATCGAGCTCTGTCACGCTCGTGATCGATAGCATAAAAGCGATTAATTTTCCGGATTCGATTCAATTTCTCTGGCATCTAATAGCGCTCCGTGGCATTCGTGTCACAGATTTGTAACAGGGCGTTTTACCTTCTAAGATCCCTTTTCCGCAAAGTTAATTGCGAGGTGTGGCCCTGTTGTTGAGCGGTAGAGGGAAAGCCATAAACAAGGTGAAATTGTAGACGTCATCGTCAATTATAAATGTTCGATACAAGTAAAGATGGTCTCGTTTGTTTTCTGTTCTGGCAGGCTTATCTATACATACATACTACATGCATAAATTCATGTATATTTACAAACATACATAAATGCATTGGTAAATACATACATGCATGCATACATACATACATACATACATACGAACATACTTGTAAATATAAATACATAAATATACTATGTAGAGCCATACAAAAGCCAAAAGTGACTAACGTTTCACTACCATATAGCCCTATGGCAATCAAAGTTATATGTGGAATGTAAAAGAACACAAGGTCGCCCGTAAAATATATACATGTATTCGTACATACATACATGCATACACGAAGATCTAGATCTCCAAACAGTGCGTCACCAGTAAGGCAATATTATTTACGCGAATCTACCGGATACCGTTTGCGGCTAGATTCCCACAAACTTTCGTTCGTTCAAGTGTGTCTTGATTGTTTAGGACACGATTTGATGTGATCAAGTGACCGATATAGTATCCGACCTCGATAATGCTGTCTACCGCTTCTGTGGTTCCGGCCATCGTAGCAGTCTAGCGTGCAGTTGCATTGGATTTGCCAAACTGCACATCAACCAACGTGATTGGCGCTTCTTGACAAAATTCGAGGGTGAGGGTTTAGTATAAATGATACAATTTATTGATTATTGATCTATTCATATTTACAGGGTTTCATATTGTTATACGGTAATGCAGTTTGAAATCTTTCTTCATGTTAAAGCAATATTTTTAAATGAAAAATAAATTACCAGAGACCCCATGGTTGCACAGAAGTGCCGATTGTCGAATAAGGTGAATATCCAGATGCCGAAAAGCCACTGTTATTACGTGGAGATACACAATCAAATTCGCCACCAACTACTTCATAGGATCCAGCGTCTGAACATATGCTCACTGTTCGAACATTATTGCGCGTACCGCCTGAAACCGACAAACCTGTAGATGATAAATTTGACATCTCACGCAGCTCTTCTACGCGACTTCGGCTGTAAGTTTCGCCCGCATGTGCACACTCTGCATTGTTGTTGTATAATTTAGAAGACTCTAAACAGGCGCACTGATTGCTCGGCCCCAATGAAGACCCAACGCCAATGGTCTCAACAGTGTCTGAAGTGGGACGCCGAACAGTGAACTGACGCAAACTATCATTTGCATAAGTATAATCGGTGTGCTCGTGATGAGAGCCTAGCGACTGCTGCTGATTCGTGCTTTGCTGCATTGATGATGACTGAAATGGAATTGCATTATCAGTTATAGAGGTGTCTTTTTCTTCACTTGTGGCATTGCTCAGATTCTAATTAAAATTGTATAACGGAAGGAAAACAAAATACATGCTATGCTAATACTAATCACGACCAATTTTCAGATTAAATTGAGAAAAAATAGTATTAAAAAAGAAGTTTCTTCAAAGCAAGATATGAAGAGCTGTCAGATGCAAAATCCTCAATCCGCAGTTAAGTTTACCAAATAAGTTCGTAAATGAATTTGCTTACTCGTGTGAACTTACGCTTATTGTTCATTTTTGCATAATGTATGTACGCGATCGAACTTTTTCGCCTTTTAAAGGAAACATTCTGCGCCACAAGGAATAGATTAATTACCTGGCCGTTTTTGTGCTCAACAAGGTGTTTGTATTCACTGTCTTCATTTCTACTCAGTATATTTCGGTTTCTTTTTCGGAAACCTTTCCAACCGTGAGCTCATCACACAAACAATTTGATCATTATCAAGTCGAGTGGTAAAGTTAGTTTAAACTGTTCTATTTATACTTGTAGGTAGATCTCCAAAGTATCACCGTATTTTCACCAGATTATTGTGTTTCATGTATGCATGTGTGTTGAATGTACACTCAACGAAATGAAATTAAAATCATCTAATGACACCTACTGACTATTCACTTGATAAGCGTACGCCATACCGGCGTGTGTGCGCGCGTTTGTTTCGAGTGAGAAGTAACCAAAGCCAGCGTGAATGGATACGTTGGAGCAACAGGTGTTCAGAAGTAGTCGTAATTCTCAATTTTGGTGAGCTTTAGCATATATTTAAACGCATCGTGTTGGCATTATGTACCGACTCGGAAACCATAGTGTGGGTACCATGTACCTTTGCAACTATAGTGTTAGTATCCGGTACTAACACAAAGACCATAGTGTTGGTAACATATACAGGTTTGATATATATAAATAATAAATATATATATATATATATATATATATATATATATGGTAAGTCGGCTTTGAAGTCACATTGCCGATGATTGTATATGAAGTTAGTTTCACTACTGCATGTTCACACATACATATAGTAAATCGTATCATCCTATACTCATACATTTCTAACTCAAATATATAGTGGTTAAAAGGCGTAATACCGGCTCCTACTGATGAGTCGCCAGGAAGCACGAAACGAATGTGCATGTGATTATACGTTCCGTTCATGCTGTGTTTGGTTTATACTTCTGGTCATATTCGAACTAATTTGTTACTAGGTGCGCAACACCTAATAGCCAATTGAGAAGTAATAATTTGCCGCACATGTTCATTCAAAGTGAAATTAAAGTGATCTAATAACACCTGACGTTACGCTAGACAAGCGTACGCTGTGCCTCTGTGTCTATGCGCGTTTCTTTAATACTAAGAAGTATTCAGTTACATATCATTAACTGTACGTGTATCACTCATCCAAGGGAAATTAAAATGTTTGTCAATTCCTGCTTTGTTCTATCTGACTTTACGTACTTTCAATTATGATTACATTGATTTATATTACTCATCATTGTTGCTTCTATTAACATTAAAGGGTACCCGTTAGCAGTGGATATTTTTCAATTCAATCTCTTTATATTTTGTATCTGCCAATCTTAGGCTACCAATTGTCATCGATTTTAAGATAACGATTTTCATTCTATATGGATGATTTGAATTAAAATTAAGAAGGATACTCGAGTAAGTATCCCGCAAACATCCCGTTCTATTTTTTACCATTTCTAAATAACTTTATGGTGTTAATTCGCCAGATGATTCATATTCACTTGCTTTGCTAAGTTTAATAAATGTTTTAGATGATCCTTCCCGTGATTCCAAATAACTAATATATCATGCAAAAAGCATACATACATGTAATGTAGTTATTGAAACTGCAGTGTTTGTCCCATTGAAGCACCTCTAATTGGCTTATAAAATTCATTCACAAATTTAAAATAAGTAGAGGAAAAATATGCATTAATCATTTCCATGATATGTCTCATCGTCATTTTACTTCCTTCTAATATTACCAGTGCTTTGGGCGCTGGTATATTGGTGTACATTGACACCAAATCGAAACTCACCAATCTATCGTTTTCATTTGTATCCGCTTTACCGACAATCTCAAACAAATGGTATGAATTCATCAATGTATTGCTTAAGAAATACGAATATTTCATTATTCTGACATTTGATATGTTTGGGTGTTGGAAATTAACAATAATTCTCAAAGTGTTGCCTGGTTTATGTACCTTTACTGAAACATATACTCTGGGCACAACTGTATATCTTTGTATGAGAGCGTTACCATGCGCTTGATCTAATTTGCCCTTAGCAATCATGTTATTGAACAATTCATTTATTATCAAACGCACTACCTTTAAAAGTTAATATCATTCGTAAACAGTGCCAACCAAACTTATATGTAGGTGTTTTAAGCAAAAAATGGTTAAACAAATAAATAAATATTTAAATCAAGGTTGCGATCTTGATATATATACACCAATCTCATTGCATATATACGTATACACATTTGCGAGTATAAGTTAAACATTGCATAATGTAGAAAAGGCAATTTATCCAGTAGACCGGTTTCGTCCTTATTGGGAACTCATCACGTACTGTCCGGAAGGTGATGTGAACAGCGCTCTAACCTTGGCACGTCTGCTTCGAAGTCTGTTTCTTTAACCAATATAATTGAGAATTATGTTTTGTGTTTATGTATGTATAATCTACGCTTTCTTCTGTTATATAATGTATTAATTTAATTTAGCAAAATTACCAATTTAGTCGAGTGGATATCTGACGAATAGGAAATTTTCGCCTAAGGTTTAATGGTTAAATTACACATTATAGATTGGAGAAGAATAAATCATCATCATCAATGTCATCATCACGGACAGCAACTAAAAAGTGGTTAGTAACTTATGCTTCGTTGCCACTTGACAATGAGAAGAATAAAAAATAAAAAAATGACAGAAAATTTCTAAAAGAGAGTGATTCTTGACAACAACCTAGTTAATATGAGTATGCTTATCCAGATAACACACATGAATGAGGCAAAATAAACCTCTATACTACACCATTATGGCCAAGTCATCTTTAAGGAAAGGAAAAATCAGAAATAGAGTTTTTGTTCATACCTATGAAAAGCTATGAAAGAATTATTAGTCCAGATTTGTATGATAAATACGAAAACACAGCAAAGTTAAAATTTATTTAGAATATAACGAGGCTAATTTTACTGGAGCAGTTGGTTCTAGTCTAAAAAAACAAAGGCCTATAGCAAAGACACTACGAAGTGAAGCTTCATGGTCAGATAATTGTAAACGGATAACAATTAAATACTGTTTGTTGCGGAGAACTAATATATATGCAAGTATGTATTAGGTGTTGCGCACCTAGTAAAAAATTAGTTCAGTTGTGACCAGTAGGATAAACCAAAGGCAGCACGAACAGAAAGTATAATCTCATGCACATTCATTTCGTGCTTACTGGCGATTCATCAGTAGGAGCCGGTATTACGTCCTTTAACCACTATATATTTGGTAGAAGAATTGTGGAATAATAGGACGGTAC